>JANPWX010000183.1:1431234-1536184 GCA_024734555.1 Trochalopteron elliotii | reverse complement strand
ACGACATGCCTGAGTCAGTTTTCTGTAATTTGTATGATCAAGGTTAGCATCTTGATTTTTATCAATGCTTGCCTGTTATTTCATTGTAAATATACTGAACACACTTTGGTTTTTAGCTGGTCTTGGATTTATGCAATTTATTGCTCTGCTTCTATTAAGGAAAAAAGAATACTTCTTATTAAATATGTCTTTATTTGCTTTATATTTAATCTTGTTGAATTTTATTTATACCTGTTTAGTGGCTCTTAGTTTTCATTTCTTATTTATGCCATTCCAGTAGACCTTTCTTCCTAACATATAAATATTCCTCTGGAATTAATCCAAATTAGCAATTAGATCTCACTTTGTCTCTTTGTTGTACAACTTTGCCCTCTTTCTGATTAGAAAAGGTGTTTCTCAAATTTGGGGCCCATTCCAAACATTGTTGCCATTAGTCCTTCAGAAGAAATATTTTATGTCTTTTGTAAAGTGGATTTTTTTTTCCTCAATGCTCTAAAACTTCTATCAGTTCAAAGTGTGCTCTATTTCTTTTGGATTGTTATTTTTCCTGGTAATGAGCTTTTACTAGAGTGTGCTAAAGCCATGAGAATGTGNAAAAAAAAAAAGTTGAATATTTTAAAACACACTGGAGATGAACTTCATGGAATTTATGTTCATCTGCAAGAGTTTAGTTTGTGTATGCATCTGGTCCAGTGAACTAAAATCTTGGAAGAGACATCAGAAACTGCTGAATTTTTTAGTTCTTACTCATTGGTACAGTTTAGCTGAACACTGTCTTACCACTAAAAAAGCATAGATGAAGAGTGTTTACTTTTGCTATTTTTAAAGAGAAAAAAAAAACAACAAAAAAAGGTGTAACAGATGGCTTAGCTGCTACAGGCAAGTGAAAATGCAAATCATCTGAAATTATATTAAGTTATGGTTAGTGGTTACTCATCATCTGAGGTAGTTTATGTTGGTACAAAAGAAACTTGTTTATTTCCCTTAGCAGGCAATTTTTCCCAACACAGTCCTTGCAAAATAAAATTCCTCTTACTGAAATAATTCCAATGTTAAAATAAACAACAAAGCCTATTTCCAAAGAAAGAGTAATTCGAATTTCAATTTATTTACTAAACTAGGAAGCTAATACAGCTTCAACAAAGCATTCATCCAGTGCATTTTTACGATGAGATAATGAATTTCCAGATTATGTACACTGACAATATCAACAAAGCTGCTTTATTAGTCCTGTTTGGGCTCTGTGGTACCATTAAATCCAACATTTGACTACAGCTTGATTCTGTTAATGGAAATGGTGATCTAATTTTTAGTTGTTACAAGTTATCTATGACTCTCAGATGATATCTAAGTCTCTTGCATGATTTATTGAAAATTCACACATGTAACTTGCACTAGAAAAAAATATGTTCCTTTACATACTTCAAAATCTTCCTTGTTTTTTTGGTTTGTTATGTTTTAACCAAAAGAAAAAAAAAAAGAATCATTTTAATTCTAGCTGCTAAATCTTGCTTTCCCACTTCAGGACACAGTGACTTCAATAAGTTATTCATATGTTAAGTTGGAAGCACAGGGCCCCACGAGGGCTGTATTTGAAGGGAAGACAGTAACAAATTCTCTGATGAAGAGACAAAGGTTTATAGCTAAAATCCACTTTGCATTGTTTTTTTTTTTTTTTCAGTGCCCTTCTGAGGTACTGAAGGAGGGTCTGTAATGGCAAAGCTGAGGTGAAGTGGGATGATGTGAAGGGAGCTTTGTGGAGGAATGTTTTGTGGCTCTGAACTAAAATGTAGGCTACACATCTGGTCAGAGGCACGTGTCACTGACAGAGAACAAACCTTGATGACTTCTTAAATGACATTAAAATTAATGCTATACTTCATCACTTTGCTTCTGCTACCCTGCCACATGGTTTTCCATATTTTACAGTGCACACATCATTTGAGTTCTGAAGGAAATTTGCTTAGTCAAAAAGTCAGCTGTATTCAAATTATTCATAAGGGAAATTGCATCTTAGGCAATTAAAATGTGTGCTGGGTAAAAGAAAATGTTTCCTCCTGAAAGGAAAGAGCGGATGCTTCATCTGTGAGAAACGTTATTACAAATTCTTTTCTGTTATCAAGCACCTAATACTAAAAAGAAACTTGTTCTAATCAGAGAGGAACCATATGAGGGCATAGTGGAAAATTTTATTTTAGTTTAGATCGATGTGTTGTTTTTTTTTTTTTTTCCACATATGATATTTGCTCTTCCACATCCAGTCCCCTTACCCTCCCAGAAGCACTGCTACTTGTATAAAAGATTGTACATTAGTTTTATTTTCACTGAATTTCATATGTTAAATCTCCTCTCTTCTGTACAAATTAATGTTCCTTTGAGCTGCAGTTATATGGATGATGGGAGAGCAAGAGTGATGTGATCAGGTTTGGACAGTTTTCTAGAGAAGGAAATGAGTTTGGCCGTGTTTGAAGTTGGTCTGAGAGATTAAAGTAGTGCACTATGTATCTTTTGATCCCTTAAAATATAAATTACCCCACTCGATCCATTAAAAAAATTGGATTCTGCGAGATTCATGTCTAGTCACTGATACGCAATTTATGACTATTACAGAGAAGTTGTATTATTTGTGTTGTCTTTTCCTTATAAATGACCAGCGCTTGTAAGCATTTTTTCAAGCTTTCTTTTACTGAAGTTTGCAAACCTGCATTGGATTTCTGTGTGGATATCCTGTGTGGATAAACTGATAGTATCCCTTGCCATTCACGATCTGTGTCTGAAGTGGCTCAAAGCTGATTTTATTCCTGTAAATTCTGTACCAACCAATGCCACACTTTTAAAGATTTCGGAAGTTTCTGCCTCCTAGATATTTCTCAGCTGTGTGCAACATTCTGACTACAGAAGTGCCAGGAACAAAAGATATATATGAAATGTCTATTATTTTCACAGAAACTGGCAGAGAGGCATGTCTTGGTGTGCTATTGAAGGGGCAGCAATGGGTATATTAATGGGATAATGCCCTTTCTTTTTTCAGAAGGGGGACAGGGATGCAGCAGTGCCTGTGGGCCATGGGGATGTGGTTTTAGTTTCTCCTTACTTGAACTGTGCTCCCCTTGGAGGGGCAGGAGAAAACCTGTTTCACCTTTTACTGGCAGAAATCATTGGTTGAAAGATTTTTTTTTTTTTTTTTTGGTCTACTTGAAGCCTACCTGCTGATGTTTTCACCCTTTTTAACATGTTCAGTCCATCTCTGCAGCCGAATAATGGAATACTTAAGGCCTTATGATACCATCGATTTCCAAGCAGAGTCCTGTTGGCTTCTGTGGGGAGTTCTGTTTTAAAAATCAATGCTGTAATAAGATTTAAAGTAATAAAAAGAGAGCAAAGGGACATGGAATTTAGTTCATGCATGCCCCATGACACTGGAAAAATACATTAGCTGCAGCACACAGAGAACAGTGAACTGGGGAGTACTGTGCCTCCTTCACTCAGATGTCCAAATTTTAAAATACCTTATTTACTTAGTAAAAGGAGTTAATGACTTACATTGTAGTTATAGTTTACCAATGATTAATTAATTATAAATTATAGGTGTTTTTCACTGCAGTGAAGAATTTTATTATTAAAGGTGATAATATTTAAGATTATCTAATATTTGCATTTTTTTCATACAGAAGTATCAAAAGTATATTCCCATAATCATAAATCTTATAATAATTGATCTTAGGGAAATGTGTTTTTGTGCTTGGAAGCATTGCTCTAATCTTCTCTAGTGTCAATTTGAAGTACATAATCTAATTGAAACCACAGAAGCAAAGTCAGAGCTATTGTTGATTTTGAAAAGTTTGTGTGAGTCTGAAGTTGTAAGCATGGTTTCATTAATTTTATAATTTCTTTGTAGGCTTTGTTGCTTCTGAATGGCATAGATATAGCAAGAACAAAATGTTGCAAGGGATACCTCTCTCCTACTTTATTTTCATCAAAATTTAAGATCTCAATTTATCTCTGATTTTGTGGTCTTCCAACTTAAGAATTCAGACTTCCTTCCAGTAAACACATTTTACTCTTTTTTTTGACTTTTAACATTTTTTCCCTTTTGTAACAATTCCTGAGCCCATTCACTTCCATTTTGAAAAAATCATAACGGCGAATCTGTTTCTCAGTCTGCAGCTTTGTAACCTTCTTTGCCACAGATCACCTGAGGAAAGATTATTTGATATCCATGATGAGGGGAAAAAAGGGTACAGGCAAGTATTATATGTGAGGTAAATAGTTATAAGTAAGAATTTAATTGGGTTATAAGTAAGAATTTAATCTTTTGTTCAAAGTCCACACTATTCTGTCCTATCACAACATGAGCATGTATCATATAAGACAGCATTTAAAATAAATATCTTATGAAGCCACTCGGTGATTATTAAAATGTTTGTAACCTACTTTGTACATGCAACTGACTTTCCAACAAAGCAGGAGTTAATTAGGCTTGTGGGGATAAATGCAAAAATAAAACAAAATAATAATGAAAACACTTCAAACCAATGACCCTGTTTTATTGTTCAAACGGAACAATAAGTCAGACAAGCTGAAGCAAAGTATGATAAATATAGAGAGGGAGAAAGAAGAAAAGTAAATAGATCAAGATCTAACTACCTTTTGAGACATGATTTCCCTTTCTAGATTCTTTATTAAAAAGCACTTTAAATGTAACTGTATGACAGCTCTTGAGTCTTCCCTCAATTTGTTGAGGTTTTTACTGGACAGTGCTGTAAGCAACATCTTTCATTGAGTCTGTGGTAGGTATTGAAATATTCCCTGGGACCCTTCAAAATGATTCTTTGAAAGGGCCACTTCATCACATTTATTTTCATCTCTCTTTGACTGGAAAAAGCAGAGTTCTGATGATTTTATCCTTCACGTGATTTTTACACAATGCAGAGACTTTAAGACACATTTTGGGATCTGAGGCTCAGAGTATTTTACCTTAAGAAGGAAAATGTAAGAGAGGCAGTGGATATATTATAAGAGTTGCACAAAACACCCCTTCTGGATATTAGAAAACACTTATGGGAGAGGAGTGAAAAGGGTGACAAGAAATGGCTGCAAACAGAATGAAAGCTAATAAAACATGAGACTGTAGCTACTGGTCTCTAAACTGAAAACTTCAGCTGGGAGATCTTATATAACAGCTTACACTTATACTTACACAAGTTTACACATGTTCAGGTGAACAAAAGTGCTGGGAAAAAAACATCTTCATGTCTTTTCTCATTCTTCTGTAAACACTGCCTTGCTTAAACACATCTGGAATCTGTAGATCAGTGTGGGAGTCCAGCTGTGCTTGCTGCTGCCTGAAGATAAACAAATACCAAATAAAAATCTGTGATCTTGGGGATGTAAACCATAAAAAAATAATTAAAAAAGATACATATACCTTTGTGAAGAGATGTGGCTGATTTAAGGCATCTGAATCAGTACTCAGAGACACACTGGCGATGATTAGAGAAGACAGACCAGCAAAGCATCTAATCTGGAGAGTCCTAGTGGGTTTTCTGGCATTTTTCCCGGTGATTTGTAGAGGAAGACTAGGAAATTTTGCCCCTGAACAGTAAAAGGTCAGGGCCACTTGCTTTTGTACATGATTGATATGAATCATTGAGGAGATGGACGGCAAGTGCAGCTGCAACTGTATTTGGTATTTACATTTTAAAATCTCTGAATTAAACACTGTATTTTCTTACTGTACGTAAGCAGAACTTTAAAGCAGCCAAGAAAGACAGCTTTAGTTTGTGGGATGAAAAATAAATAGATAAAGACAAGGAAGGGGAATTGGTTGAGTTTATTTTATTTTTGATGGCTTCCTGTGTAAAGCTGGAAAATGATCAAAGGCAGATGATGCATGTATGTGTTTCAACCTCTTCTACTCTATCTCTATTATTTGGGGATTTTTTTTCAATTTTAAAATGGAAAGTTGAAATGTTTCATCTTGAAAAACATTCATAAAACATTGTGCATCCTCTGAAAACAATCAAGCTAAAATACATCCAAAGGAAATAGACTGTTGAACTTAACCACACTAAAAATAGGAGATGAAAAAAAATATTTCCCAAAATTAGATGTTTCTCAAAATGCATAAATTAAGAACAGAACTGACTATTTATTCTTCCACTGATATTGGGCCCTTTTTACATCTTTCTAGCCCCAATACACTTCTGCATATTTTTGTGAATTCTTTGGGATTAAATTCCAAATACTCTTAAAGATCTTCAAATGTTCTATCATGAAATGTATGTTTATCAGAACATGCAATTACAGGGCAACATTGCACTATTCAGTAAGTGTTTGGTAATTTATTTTTTATCTGCATGCTGTACAAATGCCTTCAAAGTGCTGAATCTCTTTAATACCTGCTGATATTGGATTCCACAAAGCAAGAAAGACCCTGACAATTGCAATTTGCAGGTTTGTTCCAACTCCTACTGAAGCAAGTAATAGCCTGTATCTTCACTTTAAGTGGATGATGAATCTGGCACCAAATAAAAAGACTATGCCAGACTTCATGCTGGAGAAGTGTATAGCGACACCACAAGCACGTATTTTTAAATTTCTGCTCTTTTTTTCTTTTTTTTCTTCCTTTTTTTTTTTTTTTTTTAAATTTTCCCTTTGACCATTATGTTTTACCTACTTGGGTTTTTTTCCACAGGTGCTGCAAAATGGAAGAGAGATTAGAACTGCAGCATATCACCTTTCAAATGACATCTGCACAAAGGTATGACAGAAGAAATTGATTTTCACTTTTCATCAATATTTCTAAATTGTAACACATATTTTATAGTAAAAGAAGATGCATCTCCCTGGATTTTTTTTGTCTGCATTCCTGAAACAAAGTGCATTGAAAGCTACTAACATGGAAGTTTCAGCTTAGTAATTTACAGCCTACAAATGGATTTCCTTCTCAGAATGATAAGTCAGTCAGTGAACCATGTATTGTACATAGATGATGAGCAATTCTCTCATTGGACGCAGAGTTTTAACATTTCTCCTCAAAGTTTGAGACCTGGAATGAACTTTGACTCAGACTTTCTGGACCTTCCCAAGTTTGCATGCATTATTTAACTGTTACCAAATGGGATATGGTAAACAATGATTAACTGAACATCCTCTCCACAAGCTCTTTTTGTTATTAGTGTCAGAATTTGAAGCATTGGTCGGGTCAGTTTTTTGCAACTAATACTAGCTCATCTCCAAAATTCAGAATACAGGAAAGGTTAATTATTGTTTTTTCTTTTTCTCATTCATCATTTTTAGCTGGCTGGCAGCAGGTCTCATCAGCTGATCCATGAAGCTGCTCTGATGCCTCACACATGCACTTACAGGGTTAGCTGAGGCAGGAGGAAGGAGCTTTTGGATCTCTTAGGAGACTGTTTGCTAGCAAGCCCTAACACTGATGGACATCTTTTCTGGATGAAGTTTTCTTGGCTCTTATTTGTCAAAAATGTTTGCTTTGATGTTTACATCCACCTAATTGTTACTGTATATCAGATTTCTGTTCCTGAAATTAGAAATGAAAATTAGCTTCTGGGAGAGGAAAGAATAAAGCAGCTCATAGCAGCTTAAAAAGATAGGAATACAAGACACATTTCCAATTTCATTTATCTGTTAAAGTAATTTCATAGGGACCTTGTAAATCAGAAGAACTGTGTTAAGGCTTCTAGAAGACTCCAAATTGTGTTCTTATACTGAAATATAAAGTGTAATCACTCACGCTTATAATACCTTTTTTTGGCATGAGGAGCAATGAAATATATATATATATCATACACAGAAATATTAACACAAAAAATTGAAATCAAAGGGGATATGACAGAACATACAACCTGTTCCCAAAATGATGTTTCTCCAATGGTTCTTAAGGAGATCTAATGACAGAGAACTACCACTTATACACTTCATTTTGTTTTCAAGGGTGCTCACTCTTGAGGTACATAATTTTTCTTTTATTTTCACGGCTATGTAAAATATGTTTTAGCCACTAAGCTTAGCTTAGAGGAATGATATTTTCTGTTCTACAGACTAATTCTAGGCAATATTAAAATTAAATTTTAAATTACTTGCCTCTGTGTTTCAAGGCACAGTTTCCATGTAGTCTCTCTATTTTTGTTTGAATGCATCCCTGTCCTAAGTGTATACTTATTAATAATTAATTGCCATAATAAATTCACTCATTATGGGACCTAGGTATTGAGTAAGTGTGGTCTGAAATAAGTGGGTCATGCGGGCCTAGAAATGAAACTCAGATTCTGAAAGGAAAAACTGAAAAACTTCATTGAGAGACATAAAGACTGCAACTTAAGCCCCTCTTCTTTGGTTTTATTATCTGGAGATTGCAAAGCCTGCACATAGCCTAGGAATCATCTTCTGCCTGAGTAAGAGCATGGGGACTGCACTAATTCATGTACTTTGCATTTAGATTTAAGTCATCATGATGGGTGACAGCAATAAAAAAATACTACAAAGAATCCCCTCATTATCTCCAAATATAATACTTGATAGGTAGGTACAACCCTAGTTAACAACTGAGCACAGGAAACTATAGAGCTGGCAGCCAACTCAAATCAGAAATATTTGTTTTCCCTACTTGTTAAAGTAAAGAATTGCAAAAAATCTGTAACATTTTAGTCATTTATCAATGTTAAAGTAAATTAACCTCGAAGCACAGGAGCACAGGCTGTGAGGAGGAATATCTGGAGGAGAGGGGAGGTACCAGAGGTAGGTAGTGGTGAGCTGCTGTGCAGACCTGTGGGAAGTCAGTCTGCACTGAGATAGGAACAAAATGCTTTGGAGGAAGGTTTAAAAAAGGCAGTACCCAGCTGTCATTATTGTTTCTACTAATAAAAAGTGTATGCACATCTCCTGTGGGCTGTATAAAGGAAAACTGATGTTGCAGTGCATAATTTAAGTTTTTGAATTTGTATTTGTATTTTGTTATTTGTCTGTACTTGGTTTGTTCCATTCCAAAATACACCCCCACCCCTACACCCGGTTTCACCCAGATGTAACCACACCCCCTTCCCTCTTCCCCATTGGCCCCAAGTTTCTTCCCTGCCCAGGCCCATCCCTGGGTACTTAAGGGAGAAACTGAGGCCAAGAAGTTGTTCTGGCTTCCCGTTCTGGCTTGTTCTGGCTTGCTGTTCTGCACGTGGCTCAGCCACAAGAAATAAACACCTTCCCAAACCCAAGCCAGAACCTGCTCTGTTCTTCCAAGCCTCATCCACACTTCAACGAGCTAATTGGAGGACCCACAGACTGCTATAGATTGGTCTGGGGAATGGCTTGCTGGTAAGCAAACCCCATGGAGACCCCCAAATCTATAAACTGCTTTTCCCCAAAGTAGCTGGGGACAGCCACCTTCAAGTACATAACACATTTAGTCATCCAACCCAGCAATAATTTTTCCATTTATTTATTTGTTTATTTATTTATTTTTATTTTCTCCTTCCTTTCTCAATCGGACAGATTTTGGAAAGGTTTTTATTATACAGGAAATACAAGCTGTCAGCTTTCTTTTTTAAATCAGAGTGAAAAATATATTTTTAGTTTCCTCGAGAATGGAAATTCTGCCTTTCATCCAATCTTTATCAAAGACCAGGGAATAAATTCACTCATGTCTTAGTAACTCCCAAAATGCTGTGAATCTTTACAGCAGCTAAGCCACAGCTTCCAGCATGCTTGCCCTCAGTAGCAATGGTAGTTGCCCCCAGTAGTAATTGGTAATTATTACCAGTTCTGGCTGGTAATAACTTGCCAATTTTTGAACAGTAATTTTAGAGCCATAATTGTTCTTGCCTTGCCGCCTTTTTTCATTCGACATCTTCTCCCTTCTATTTGCTGGTCTTCTATGATCCAATATGAGCATTGTTAAACTGTTAAGCTGATACTGCTGTGATAAATTCTTGAGAAAAACAAGATAGAAAACATTTGTGTGTTCTAGTTATACTGAAGGTTTAGTGATATGGCATAGTACCTGCACACATGGGAACACCCTGCTTTGATACAGTGTACAAATATTTCCAGACCACACAGGCACTTATATGGAATCTGTTCAGGGTATCAATATGATTTTTGTTGTGGAGGGCAGGGCAAGAAAGCTCAAAAAATATTTTTTTTTTTTACCCATAAAAGGTAATTTCAGTTTTGTACTCTTCAAACAGTCCATTCCATATGCACAAAATCTGTGGAAATAAATGCATGTGTTTCCATTGCTGAAACATGTTAAACTGCAGGTACATTAAAAAATATTACAAAGAAATCAATTTTCTGGTGTATTAAAATGGGAATAGCAACAACTTCTTTATTTAAGTAAAATGTAGTTGTCACTTAAACGATAATAAGGGAGAATAGGTCTAATAATTTGTTGTATACCATTGTATTAGCTTTAAATAAAAAATGAAGTGTCCATGATATGTGATGTGATAATAGTAGGTATGTGAAAGGTAGTTTTATCTTTAAAATAATTTGTCTGAATTTGGAAGCTGTGAACCAACAGGGTGCAGTCTATTATACAAATTTTCTTTTTTCATATTTCAGGTGCTTTATTTCCTTCCTTGTTTGCTGATAATCATGTTGTACTTTATTTGGAAAAGAATGGGTAAGGTCTTCAGTATCTAATTTAATACCTGTTAATACTGATGCATACAAATGGGGGAAAAAATTCTCATAAACTGACTTGCACCTTAAAGATCAAAATGCTTTTAATTTATTTTTTGATCGTACACTGCATTAAGTTCTTATTTTTATTTCTCTTCATTTGTTCTAGCTAGTGCAGTTGCAAATTAATTCTTATCAAATTTTGAGTAGGAATAGAAAGTAAATATACCTGAACTTAAATGCAATTGTAGCAAAAGGAGAGTGAAACCACAGAAGCACAATGCAGACATGAACTGAGCAGTGACTATAAAACCAGTGTTAACTGTAATAAAAAAAATGTATTCTCTTTCGCTGGTCTGCTCTTTATTTGTAATTTGTGTGTGTGGGCATGTGTTCATGTCTTAAACCTGCTGCACTCAGTTTAATATTCCTTTTCTCCCTTAGTGCAATCAAACATCAAAACAGTGTTATGCTCTTGTCCTTATTTAAATTCTAAATAGGAGTGTACCCAAAAGTGATGGGGTTTTGTTGTTTTGTGTCAGTATTTTATTCATGCAAAGTGGAAAGTAGGTTAGTAGGTATAACAGACAACTTAACTCCAAGTATCCACTGTCTTCTCTGTTACGAAATTCCCTTTATAATTCAGGTTTAGTAGCCAAATGAAATACCAGCCTCTGTCTGTGGCAAAACAAAAAAATCCCACAAAAAGAAGAAAGTGAAATCACTTTTAACTGGGGATCTTTTTGTGAGGTTTTCTGGGTTTTTTTGTTTTTTTTTCCGTTGGAATTTTAAATCATCAGGCAAAAGTTTGTTCTTGAACTCCCCATCCCTTCCAAGCACTGCAGAGTCTTGTCAGAGAAACTGCATATTGTATAATTACCAGAGAGTAAATCCACTTCCTCTTTCTTCTCTGCTTTTAACCATAAATTTGAAGTATCACAAAGAAGAAAGCAGAAAGGATATTTTCAAATCCTGTATCTCCCACCCAGTACCCTAGAAATTTTTGTGAAGCTTATAACCATGTCAGTATGTTTCTTTTTGAATTCTTGTTGCTGAGTGAAAGCAATATGGATATAAATATGAAAATTCTCCATGCAAATCACAGACCATTTTGGCTGTAGAGAAACAGTAGACTAGTCATTAGATAAAAGTGCTATCAAATGAATGAAATTATCCTAGAATGTTGTTATTTAAAAACTAATACTAATCCTTCACACCACTGGGTCAGTTTTTGGTTTCTTGCTTTTTTTCTTTGAGATTGCTACTCAGGTGTGAATTTCATGGTCAAGTTTCAAGATGTGCCCAAATGACTCCCATAAATATTGTCATATTTCTCATTTAATCACTCTTGATTCTTTTCTACATAAATATATTTAATCACAAGAAAAAGAAAATAACTTATTTCAAAATATATGGTGAAATGTGGAACCATTTACTTCACTGAAGTTTTACCAGTTTTCTGTGAAATAGCTGCATATGGAAAATTAAAGTTAATTTTTTTTGATGTTGCAAGGCTCACACGTAGAACAAAAATATGTGAACCATGATGTATGAATAAGGTTTCTTAATTATTTTTTAAAGATCTTTAGATTTTTTTTTATGCCTATGCTATTTAGGGGAATAAATTAGGTTTAAGTTTGGTTTTTATTAATTTTATTATGGTACATAGAAAAAAACTAAGCGTGCCAACTTACTCAAGTAGTATTCATTCTTCAGCACCTGCAGCCTATCCCATATTTCAGCTAATTTGGTGAAGTTGGAAAATCAATTCTGTTTTACAAATACTAATGCTGTGATCATTATCTTTGCTCTAAGGGCTTACATTTGAACACAACGTAATTCAGATTAATAATGCATATTTAATAAATGCTAACATAAGTACCAAGGAAGCACTTTGGTTTCCAAGTGAGTCTCAGCATATGGCTTTAATATCTAATCAATAATTAATTATAAGCTAGTTGACCCAATAGGCTCTTGCTACTTGCACATGTTAAAAAAGAAAGATTTGGTAAGCAGATTGGAAAGCTAGAAAATGTAATTTATAATCTCTTTTTGCCCTTTCTCTTCAGTCAGGCACAAGATTTATCTAGTGTTCAAGAACCTTTTTATCTGCATGCATAAAATTTAAAAAGAGAGGAGAAATCTGAACTTGTGTAATGGATCACATAAATACAGTGCAAGGTGTGTGTGACCCACGGCACAGCCACACTGAGTGGGGGACCTGGTGTGCCTTCAGTGGGCCCAGCTTGGAAACAGCCTCTAAGAGTGTTTTGTTGGCCAGAGATGCACAGGGCATCCTAGGCCATTGTTTGCTGGTGGTGCCACAATTTGCACATCAAGTTGATGCAAGGAGAGTCCTTCCAAAGTTGTTACAATCCTTTTTATGTATTATAACTGAGGGGTGAGTATCTGCAAGAGCTGGTGCTGAACTACTCCATGTAGTTTGTACACAAAGCACCAGGAATGGCAGTGAGCCCTAAAAGGCACTGACCATATAAACTATAAGAGTGAAGTCTACCAGCTTGGGCCATGTCACAGTTCCAGAGCACCTCTGCAGGTGCCTTTTTCTTGGCAGGCTGTAAAGTGCTGGCTGGTGACTGGAGTGGAAATTGAACTGCAGATCCAGACCTACCCCCATAGCTGGGACAGTATTTGACTTTGACTGTGATCAGGTCTGGGGAAGAGGAGGCAGAGAAAAGAGTTGGATTAATATTTTAAGAAACTGGCAGAAATTGAAACAATTACAGTATTTCAACACTGAAGGTAGCACTCTACAATGGACTAACTAAATATTTGTCACTTGGGCTGCAAAATTGTTCCAGGTCAAGGCTGTGAATCACAACTTTTCCTGACTTTGATGCTCTTCATACCCATTGGGTTACTATTTGCACACTACTTTTTTCTGTTTGTTATCACTTGCTCCTTTTTTGAGCGGGAGAAACCGCTGTCTTCTCTTATCTCTTGAGCTGTATCTTCACTTACTTATGACAGAAACAGAGCTACATAGACACAGGTTATGGCTTAGCTGACCTTAGCTCTATGGAGAAGCTTTTGTGCACAAAGCATGTCTGTAATTAATCTGTATTCCTGTTAACTATGCAGGATTTTTTAATGACAGAAGTTCATTGCCTTATAAAAATGTTGCTAAGGAAAAAAATGATCAATTTTCTTCTCCCTGTTTCTACACCCTCAACAGTTTATACCCAAGATATATACCTGACCAGATTCTCTGATAGTGGAAAAAAAGAAAAAAGTGTTAATTACTATTACTTTTAGATTAGGCATGTATTACATATATGTATATATGTATTATATATGAAAAACTATCACCAAAGAGTATTGCAGACAGGGAGGCAAAGAAAAATACCTCCAGGAGGGTCAAATTTCAATTGATTTGACAGTCCAGCTGATGTTTAGATCCCACCTGAAGCAACCTGTGGACCTTTTCTCTCTGAGTCATGGTCTGGCGTAGGTAGGTCACTGCAAGGTGTCTCTTCCTCTTGACGAGGTTGGGAAATCTTCACAGACCTTGGCCACTCCTGACTATGAAGATTTCTCTCAAGCTGAGGTAAATTCTCATGCATTTCATTTCTAGCAAATATAGCTACAATCTTGACAGGAAAGTATATCCTGTTTTCCAAAGAACTTGTCCTCATTTCCATCATGAGAAATTTGGAAGCCTGTTCCTCTGGGAAGCTGCAGTTCACGGCCCTTGAGCTGACACTGAGAATTTGGACACCTCTGCCCAAGCCTGGACTACCTGCTGCAATGAAAGTCTTGAGGTTTGAATGTTACAGGTATGACCACACTTTCTTATAAGGGAAAATGACTTTTTTTTTTTAAGCAGTCCACTGTCGCTAAATGCAGTTCCAATTTTAATACGGTTAGCTCCCATTGACTCTTTCATTAGCAGCAATAATCCATTGAGGAGAACTCAAAAAAATTGTTTGTGATCTTAAGAACCTTAAAGAACATTAAAGGAGACTTCTTACAGAGAAAAAGCAGATGCCTGCTGATATGCCTGATTGGAATCAGATACATGAGCAGTATTAGCAAATGCCTTGAGTTTTACCCAATAGTTTAATTAGAAAGCACAATAATGTCTCTAATATTTGTCTTAGACAGTGTTGTGTTTATGAATCCCCAGTGAAGATTTCAGCTGACTTTGAATACTAGCCTAAGGTGGATTTCATCATGAAAGAAACTTTGTTATTCTCATGCTGGGCTTGTCAGGTCTGCCTTTCAGACATGCAGAGCAGGTTTACCTCCTTTGGTTTTCTGATTGCAAAGTCTGACACTTCCTATATCAATTTATAGACTGTTTAGGACTGAGAACTGAGCTTTGAAAATTAGCTTGCAGGTTTTTGTTAAGACTTAGATTAAGGGTAATATCTTTGTATTCCTAGGGATCTTTGTTTCAAGCTTCTAGTTTGGTAGGTAGGAACAGACCTGGTTTGTAGCATTCATAAGAGAGATGGTTTTAAGGTCCTGACTTTAGAAGGAAGTCTAAATGTTCTGGTTTTGGGTTCTCCTTTTCTTGGTTGTTGTACAGCGTGTAGATTAAAAACCAACAAACAAACAGAAACAACCACTGGCATATTTAGAAAATTATGATCATTTCAAAATACATCTGACAGCTGTATCTCAGTGCAGTATCTCATGATATTCCCTTGGGGTTTTTTATGTCTGTTATGGGGCTTTTTTGTATACTCCTGAAACCATGGATGGCTATTGTTTATTTAGTAGCTAGACAGTAATCCCATGTCAGTGGATGTACTCTGATATGTGGACAGTGTCTTTTTCACTTACCAGCCATGCTATGGCAAGTTTCTACTCAAATAGTAAGAGCAGTACTGTCAAAGAGTTTACTTATTCATTACATTAAGGATGTAGTAAAATAATTAATGTGTGATTTAACAGTTTGTTATTCTTCATTAAAAATGTATTAGAACATTAACAGAGTTTTGTTCTCAAAGGTATTACATGTAGAGAAAAGAGAGGCTAGAACAGAAAATAAAGCTGTACAGGTTTGTATATTTTTAAAGTTGCATGACAAACTGTATTTGGTAATCCCAAAGCATCGTTATGCAGTAAAACAGAATTAATGAGACATCAACCCCACTGCTCAGAGATATTAAATTTTGTGAAATCTCACCTCACCATCAGTTTTGAGGTATGGAAATCTGATGTTTGGTCTCTTCCTCTCTAGCTTTTACAGAAGTCTACACAGCTTTCTAATTAGTCATCCTGAAATAGTAAGCAAGTGCATCATCCTCACTTAGTGCTTCTGGCTATGTGTAAGAGATTTACTCCAAAACTTTGGATTTCCTTTTTTTCTTTTTTTCCAGAGCTTTCCAGCTTCTTATATCGATGGATGAAGTACATTTCTCAAATTAAAGAATTAATAGAATAAGGTATCCGTGCTATTTTTACTTTAGAACATTGCATGAAATATTTTTTAACAGCTTGTTATTCAATTAGGATTCTAATAATTTTTTTGATGCCTGAATAGAATTATTTTTCTGTTAGGTGCATTAAAAATCCTCACTTACATAAGAAGGCTGAAACAGCTGCTTTTTGTTATAATTTAGTGTGCTACAAGAGGAAAAAAAAAACGAGCTGTGACTGGAAGCACAAAATTTCTATGATTTTTTTTTCTCAATCATAAGATTTCAATATACAGATATTTCCTTGAGATATTTCCTGTTGAAATAAACCACACCTCAGAAATATGTGGAATAATGAACTTTTCAATCTCTGGCTGTAGTAGTAAGAGAGTGGAAGAAAGGACAACCATCTCCTTTTACAATATTTTTCACACAGTTATACAACGTGCTTTTTTCTGCAGGAAGGAAAGGACATTCTGACCCCAAATACTTCTCTCTTTCCCAGTGGATTAATTTCAGTGTCCTGTGAGGGAGTATAAAGCAGTTTTTCAAAGGTCAGCAAAAAAAAGATTGCATGACCCTGTGCATATAGTGCTTTTGACAATGGCCATATTTGATGTGAGAGCAGGGAGGAAAAAAGGTCTCTGACAGGTAGGAAGGGGCAGACTTACATGGCCAAGAAACCCTTTTGAATATTTAGCACAAGCAGTTTGTCTCTAACCTTCATATTTAGGAATACCCACTCCCCTACATTATAGCAATCACTGCAGCTGAGATGTAACTTCTGCTCAAGGTTAGAAAAAGTCTTCTGGTGGTCATGATACTTTATAAACATACATTAGAACTCAGTTAAATTCTGTGATAGGAATAACTCTTAGAAACACAAGCCTGGATGCAAACATGCTTTTCTTTCACGCAGGTTAAAAACAAACCCTCTTCACTGGTTTTTCCATTGTCCTGGAAGTGTTTCTGTGCTGTGGCAGGGTCTTTGTTAAGACTGTAAGAGGCAAAAAAGCAGAAACACAAATTAGAGTCATTAACAGTGAATGTATTTCTTATTGGTGTTGTCTTTTTCCTGCGTTGATCACATTTCACTCATTTGAGTGATACATATATAAGTATTTTCATTGCCTTTTATCTTTGTCAACTAAAAATGCAAAAGAGAGGAATCTACAATTTTGCTCCCTGTATTTCTAATTTGAAAATATAAGATATTCAGGAAGTTCTGTTGAGTTTGCAACAATGTGTTGAAGATTAGCTCATTTGTATGAGCTGACTGAAGCACCAAAATGTCAGGTGTGTTCCTTTTCCCAGCATCATTGCTAATCCATACTTTTGGTAACTGGAGAGAAGTGATGTATAATGAAAAATGTCTACTGTGCTGTGTATCATTAGCCATTCCTTATTACAGTCAGTCATCTATTCATCCTTTCTGGATGTACTCATGAATAAGATGCATAACAAACTGATGTTCTGGTTTTTCCTCATTAGGAATCTGATATCTTGTTCAGCAACACTGAAGAGGAAACGATTGGCATTTAGTTCTAAGTGTGTGTTTTATAACCCATAGAAAATTAAAAATAAACAACAATATCTACAGTGATTTCATATACTTTCTTCATGTGAATTAGAAACACTTACAAAAATTATGTTAGAGCTGGTGAATGTTTGATAGAAAATATCCTAGCAGCAATGTGAAGGTTTCTTTTGTAATTGATTCACAGTATATCTGATGAGCTAACATATACCAGATAGATATATTCTGAACTTTATTCTTCACTGTGATATAGTTATTCAAGTTCTCCTCAAATTTCTCCCCGTTAAATGTTGATTTTTAGCAGGCTCTCTAGTTGAATGATTTAAAATACATACAAATAAATATATTTTTCAGTTCATTCAATGAAAGGTAGGAATGACCTGTGACTCTGGGGGAGTCATAAAATTTAACTTCCTTCCTAGCTGATCAGGAAACTCATTCACAATAGTTTAGCTGCAGGTTTTTTTGTACTTTTCTTACTCTGTTTGGAATATAAGTTCTTTAGAATAAAGGAAAATTTTAGTTTTGGAGGCGTTTCTTGGGTTGCTTTCCTTGCTTGTTTGTTTTTGGGTTTTTTTACAATACCTGACTCCAAGGAGCTCCACAGGTACATTAACAAATACAGAGTTTATAGAAACATAAGCTTTAGATGCCTGAGGTTTGCTTGGTAACCACATTGCTGTTCAAATAAATATCAAAACCATAACAGGACCTGTTATCCTGTTTTTAGATGCAGATTTACTGTTAGGCAGAAAATTAAAATTCATTTGCCTAGGTGGGAAGGATTTCCTACTTGAAGGAAGTGGGGGGAAAAAGTTACAATGGAAATTATGTACGCTGTTTCTTTAGGACTTTCTGACTGATAGCTTCTGGTATGTTGTGTAGAAATGTAGCTGGTGTTAATAGTGTTTCCAGGGCCAGATTCTCATTCACTCCATGCTCGATCAGTAAAATATGAAGCGAACTCCTAGCTCATCTTTAATGTCTTCTGCTTCCAGTGTGAATGTGTTAGCAAACAAATCTAGTGAAAACTCTCAAGAGAAATATATATTTTTTACTTTTATTGATACTCCATCATCTGATTCTTGTTCGTATATACTCTGCAATGCATGGCCGACAAAAACATGAATTATTGTGAATAATTACAGTGCAAATACATCACTCAAGAATTCTCGATGAAACGTAGTCTCCTTGGACTTGGAGAGTGTTTCTTAGTTAAAAAAAAAAAAGAAAAATATCTGTTATCTCATTTTACACATAAAAGCCTAAGTGATAAGTGTTCTTAAAAATAACTCTGTCAATCAGTGTTACTTGTCCAGATGGAATTATGTTTTCCTTTCAATGTTTCCTGTGTATGCCCGTATCACTATTGGAGAAAAAGCCAGAGATGCTGTGTGTGGATGACTAACACAAGGACATGGTTTTTTAATAACTAGTCAAGAAGGATCAAAGAATGCACGGTAAGTTACATAGAATTGATATTGATCAACAAGGTTTTCTTGAGGCACAACAAGACTTTCAGCTGTACCACGTATACCAGGCATCAGATTCACTTTGTACATGTGCTGGGGAAGAAGAAAAAATGAAAACAAAAGGAATACAGAAGAAAAAGCAACTGGATAATTCAAGTTGTGTTGAGGCAAACATACAATGCCTATTTTTCTGTTATTTTGGGCAATGCTTTGAAGCACAAATGCTGGGCAAGGAAGGCTTGACAGTTTTTGAAGTGTATCATATAGGACAGATAAAAAAAAAAAGGTCTGTGGTTTTATTAGGCTGCAAACATGTTCTTAACTTTCACATTGAATGTTGCCAGTTTCTACTTATTACATATGTATGCACTATTGCTATGTGTATAATACTGCTATACATGATATATGCATAAAATAGTACACAGAAACAGGAGGAAAACTGCCCTCAACAGTGTTTTCTGTGCCTTTAATGTGATCCTTGGGCTAGTCTTTCAGTGTATGAGGATGAGGTGTGGGAGCATGGCTCCTGTGATGTTAGAGGGTAGGAGCCAAAACTTGGTGGTTCTTTCTAACAATTTTCATGCAGATTTGCTTTATTCAGAGACTAATCTCTTTGTTGAACACATGAGACTAGCAATCCATTCACTTAATACCCCTTGACTGATTATAGCTAGATTACTTACAGTTCCTTCTTTAAATTTGGCTAGACTCCCTTCTAATCCCAGGACAGGATGGAGAGTCATATTCCACTCACTTTTTCCTTCACCTTCACTAATTCAGACATGTCCTTCTGTATAGTTTGTCCACCTAAACTTGGCTTTGCTCCTTTTCTCTTCTTTACTATATTTCAATCACTTTCAGCTCCTATTCTTGCTTTGTGTGTTTCCTTAATCATAAACTTTATCAAGGTGTCAAACATAGCTTCCAGAATTAGTATGGCTTTTGCCTCCCTGAGGTATCTAGATGTACCTCTCTCTGTGCCAACTCCAAAGTGTTTCATCACAGGTATTTATATAACTAAGGTATTTATATAAAGACATTACTGCGTGTAAATCATGTAGAATGTAGGTAGCATGGAGAAGACATCTTACAAAACCCCATCTTTTCTCCAGATGTATTTCTTTGTCACAACAAAATATTCTGATCATCACAATGGTTTGGGTAGCTTGAGTAAAATCAGTGTATTTTACCCTTGGCAGGAGGAGTAGGCAGGAAAAGAGCTCACCGTCCTCATTTTTAGCACATTTACTTGTAATCTGAGATAAAAATGCATGCTTCTCAGCATGTTGAAGACTTAATTTTAATAACTGATGTTTACTTAATGCTTGTAAGTGCAGCTTCTGGAGAGATTGGCAGTTTATAATAAGCCAGCATTCCCAGCTGTTATTCAAATAAGAAGGGAAAATAAGAAATTAAGGCTGAGAAAACTACTTATCCACATGATAGCACATGGGGTATAAACTTGACTGTAAAAGACCAGTGCTTGCAACACAAACATTTTCTCTTTTTCTCAAATATGAAGCACATTTTCAGGTATAGCTCTTTGTTAAATTGGACCTAAGAGGCCTTCCCAGTATAATCTGTCTAATATCCACTTACTAGTATTTGTGCCTATTTGTAATGTATATCTATAGTTCTTTTGTAGAAAATCTGAGCAGAATTGATTGATTGGTAGTAATTGTCCTCATTTTGTCAGAGACAGAATTCACATGATATTATTCAGGTCCTCACAAATGGTACCTGTAATATACCTCAGAACCAAATGGTATCTGTAATTCTATAGAAGAATTACATTATTTTTATTACAATTATTTAGAAGGATGAAGAAATGATATCAAGATGTTATTCAAGAAGGCATTAATCAAGGCCTTTTGTGCCCCTGCCTGAGGGGTTTTCTCTCAATCATTTTGCTGTTCCCAATTGCTTTCAAAGAAAGAACAAGTTTCAGTTACCTTATCTGTTGGATAGGTAAATAAAGGCACAAAGTCATCAAAATGGTTCATTTTGTCTCACACTGCAGGTCAGCTGCAAAATCAGGAGCAGAACTAGACACACATGGCTGCCAATCAGTATGTTCATCAAACACCCTTCCTGCCCCGTGTAGTGCTGTGTTATTCTTTGTGAATCTCAACAGCAGCATTTAAAACAAGTGAGTTTTTGGGGCAAAGGGTTTAGTTCCAGCTATGGGTGTGTGATTCTTGGTACACTGTGGAATAGCAAATGGGTCGTTATCAACCCAAATGAGCATTGTGCACTCACAGCATCAATCTAGAGTGTTTAATTCAGATGCCTTTGAGTGATGATGGTATTTGAAGCTGTCAGTGGAAGAAGACTGCTAGCCACCGAAAAACAGGTCTTATTTATCCTAGGTGATGGCACAGTGTTGTTTTCCAAGGCATTTGCTGTGTTTCACTATTTCTGCTACTGCAGGGTGGTTATTGCCAGTCTGAGAATGGCAGGGGGCCACCCAAGAGTCTGTAAGTCTCCACCATAGCTCAGGGTAATTACAACATAAATAATGTGAAATTCAACTCAAGGTATTCAAAATATGTGCATGCTCTTATGGACAGAGGGGAGAAGTAGGGAAAGGTATATGGAAGAGTGTAGCCCAGTCATTGTAAAGCAGGCAACCCTTCCCTTCCCTTCCCTTCCCTTCCCTTCCCTTCCCTTCCCTTCCCTTCCCTGAAGCAAATATGAAAAAAGTCATATTATTCAATATGAGTTTTCCACTCTTCTAATAGAATGAACATATGGATGTGGTAAAAACAATTTGCATTTACTTTTATAAGTCAAGTTTGTCGCTGACTTCTCATGACAACATAAATAATGAACAATAATGAACAAAATTTGTTTTGGTTTAGACATTTCACTGGAGCTATAACCATGAAATGAAAAAATATTTTTACACTGTCTCGTTAGTTTTCTTTTTTCTTTTCATAAAATAAAGTGCAAGCAATAGGCTTTTCTGTTCCAAAGTGCTCATTATTTTTTTGGTGTTTCAGTTTCTGCAGTTCTCTAAAAGCATTTCTGATAGTATGGTTATCCAGGCATTTTCATTCTGGTGGCATATTATACATAAGTTAATCTTAAATATCACTTAGGTGCATTTTCAGAGTTCCAACTCAGCACAATTTCTTTAACTTAACACTTCCTAATTTAAAATCATCCTTATGGCAGTAAATTCTAACCCTTGGCTTCTGACATAATTTTCATCAAAACCAATACTTTCTATTTGCAAATAAGTATTTCATCTTCTCAATTAATGATTTATTTTTCCAGTGTGAAAGCCGTAGTATATGTCAATTTGAATTTTGAATTAATAATATGTACTTTCTTAATTTCTATATGTATTATAAGATGTGGTGAATAATTTTCCTATCTATGAACTTGCAATCCCATCTTATTTGTGTGGATTCTGAAGACAAGGAAAGGAAGATAACAGGAAATTGCTTTTAATCTGTAAATATTGGTCCAAGGTCTGCAGTGAAATATAGATGCCCCAGGTGATTCTGGCTCTTAGAGGAGATTACCTATCTGTTCAGCTGGGACTAATTACAGTCTGTAGCAGCAAGAGAGAGAAAAGATCAAGAGGCCAGATGGCTTGGAGAAGTGCAAGGGATTTTCTTCCAGCAACAGGTTTCAAAGGAGTTCCTCAGTGATCTGGGAAAAATTACCATGGCATATGAGAACCAAAAACTACTTGTGAGAGAGAGTTTGTATGAAGTAGAAAGTATTTCTGATGGGTTTGTCCTGGGTTTTTTAAGTTAGTGATTACATTCAGGCACTCCTAACAACCAGCTTTGAAAATGGATAGAGTGGGAGAATGCCCTCGAACTTGCAGAGGCTTCTGATGTCTCTTCTCACCAAATGTTTTGCTGCTGGAGAGAAAGACACTGCTGAGGCACAAGTAAGTGGTGGAGTGCTAGATGTCTGTGTGCCAGTTTCCAGTCTGGATGGGAAAGAGGATTGATTAACAAAGACTGAGCTCAGGTGACCCTCTCTGTTTATTAGCATGTGAAAATCCTTGCAGGTGTCCAGACCTGCATGAGCTCATGAGCTCATTAAAACTAGGCTGGCAGTTCACTGCGTGTATTCTGGTTTCATCTTTGTGTTTAACAGGTTCTTTCTGTGTGTATTCCTTCTCCACTTCATTTTGGCTTATGCAGGCTTATAGCCAGGTAATTGTTGTTAAATTTGCTGGTGCTTTGGTTGCTCTCCAGTAAATGCAAGAATGGAGTGCAACGTCATAGGGATTTCACCAAATCAATGTGTTGCAAATGGCAGACAACGCTGAAGAGTAAGTTTCACTTCTTTGGAGACTTACATCTCTGAAATGTTAGATTTACACGTGTTGCAAAAATAGATCTGTGGTGTGATCACATTTGAATTTCATATTTCTAAGTGCAGCCTGCAAATGGAAAAAAGTGTTTCTGAAAAAAAAAAAAACAGAAAAAATCTGACCTTAAGTAAAAAAAGCTTAAGTACTGAACTGTAGTAAACTGCCTCAGCTCTATAGAATATAAGATCTGTTCTATGACACTACAGGGTGTGAATTGATGAGCTTAAAATAATTTTAAGAATTTGCTGACAGCTCATACTCATCAAATTGTCTGTTGTCCATGACATCAAATCTTTATAGCAATGCCCTGTAGTTTGAAAATTGAAAGTAGCTGTAAATTTGCAGGGATTTCTTTTTAATATTATTTCAATATGTATGTGGTGTTACAGAAAATGCTGTAAAGAGATTTCAGAATTCCAGGGATAGTCATAGGATAGTTTACTTAAAATGTTGAAAGTAAATCTGGAATATGTTAGTCGGGTTTAATTTGTTGTAATGGGAGTAGGAGGTGAGGTTGGGTTTTGTAATTTGTTTCAGGTGCATTGTATCACACAGAATTTCATGCAGCATTTAATCAACACTCTAAGTTTGAGAGGATTATGCTTTTGGTTTTGCATCGTCAGTAAGGTGAGGTTTAGTGGCAGAAGTGGAAAGATACATATGTTTATCTGTAGAGTCATTTAGCCAATGATCAATAAATGTCTGACGATAAATCAATATGAATGTAATCTCCAATCTGTGGACTTCGAAGAACAATCTCCTGAGCATTCCTACCACAAAAATCTATATTCACTCCTGTCTTCATTCTAGCTGATTTATGCTCTGATGCTGTTTGCTTTCAAGGACCTCCATTTCTCTAAGTGCTGCCTGGTAGGTAAGCAACAATCCATCAGCACACACTGCTAATATCAAGGAGGCTTATATTTAATTACAGATAACAGGCCCAGTGGGATGAGAACAAAGTAACCAATCACTGAGATTTGATATAGTAAAATATAAAAAGAGAGCGAAGACATAAAATGTGAAGGACCTTTATAAAAGAAATAGGTGTTCTGATGTTATGCTCAAACCACATGGAATGTGAGAATGAATTATATGGTATATTGTATTATATTGTATTTGCAGTCTGATTTAATTATTTTCATGTAAGCAGTGCCCTTGGTAAACAAAGGAAAAACTTTATTGTGAATGACCAAATGTGCCTGTGATTACCTAAATTTGGTACTATCTTAATTATGTGTGTGTAGAGAATGCATGTGGGTTAGTTCTGTTTCTAAACATAAATGTGCTTTTCTGTTTTACTTAGGCAAAAATAATGCAGCTAATCTCCTAAATATATGAAATGTTTTAGCATCCCTTCTTCTTGCACATTTAAAGCAATGTAGGCTCCCCATAACAGGAGCAGCACACTGTACTTCCTAAATACAATGTCTTAAATTTCTTAACATTTGCTGATGCTAGAGCTGTTGTTTTTTTTTTTTTTTTTTTTTTCAAACTGGCCCTACCAATCCAGCTGATGCATTTATTCAAAGCAGCACATAAGGGAACCTGTATGGGCTGACCTCTATGGCAAGCTACAGGTGATAAATATGAGAGGCTTGTGTGGTGCTTTAAATACACTTCTGGTATAATAAATCCAAACATTCTGAATAGCATAATGTTGTTAGTAAACTAGTTCAATAGAAACACAACCAAACGATATCACGTCTGTTTGGAAATTCATTTTATCTGAATCTCATGTTAATCCATTAATTATTCTGAGCTGGTGAGAATAATTTTTAAGAGTGGCCCATTTTATAAAATAAATTCCTGACTAGTCCTAGTCCCAAGTCCTTGCACAGCAAAGTCAGTCTAGGTATGAATAAGAAGCGCTTGAAATGAGCATGCACAACTGTCATAGCTGAAACTTCTAAAATGAAGTGGGCAAACCTTCATTAGTTAGATGGAGATAAAGGAGCCAACAGATGGAAAAGACAGGGTAGAAAAAATGAAAGAAAAGGCAAACAGACTGCAGTCAACATGAAGAAAAGGGAAAATGCCAATGAATATGTGTAAGCCCATGATGCAGCTAAAATATGTATATCTCAGCCACTGTATAAATGAAGACAGTTGCTAATCACTGTCTTACTTTTGTTGAAGTAATCTGAAATACTGCCCTTTGGCTTCTGAAAAAAAAAAAACAAACCCTCAAGCTGAGGCTCTTGGAGGATACTTTATCTGCAAAACTGAATCTGCATGCCTGTATAAAGGGATTATTGCTAAAGTATCTGTGAAACATCAGTGAAAGCACTAATCTTCAGGGAAAGATATTCTTGTGAATTTAATATAGCTGTCACTGGATTTGTACCTGCTAAGGTTTTTGTTTTGTTTTACACCAATATTTACAAAGTTAGCCTAAGGTTTCGAGCTCTC
Source organism: Trochalopteron elliotii (assembly GCA_024734555.1). Classification (NCBI taxonomy): domain Eukaryota; kingdom Metazoa; phylum Chordata; class Aves; order Passeriformes; family Leiothrichidae; genus Trochalopteron; species Trochalopteron elliotii. The sequence goes on along the minus strand of JANPWX010000183.1, from coordinate 1,510,396 downwards.
TGAGAAGTTTCATGGTGTGTTTCATGGGTGTTGAATTTGCTATTCACACAGTGTATAAAGGCTTTTTTAAAATGTGTACTGTATTTTTAAATTAAAATTACCTTGGTGGCATGGGGCTTTGAGCAACATGGTCTAGTGGAAGATATCTCTGCCCATGGCATGAGAGTTGGAGCTAGGTAACTTTTAAGGTCCCTTCCAACCCAAACCATTCATTGATCCTATAATTGTAAAATAAGAAACTTTTATGAATATGCACTAAATTAAAAAAAAATAGATTTATAAGCAAACAGTTGTGTAAATCAGGTTGTGTGAAGATTAGGAGGGAAGAATAGAGGCTTGCTTTAATCTCTTTAGATTTGCTTCCTACAACTCTGTACCTTGGCATAGTACTGCTGATATATGCCACATCTAGAAAATTACCCAGATCTCTGTAATAAAATAATTGTAAAGTATTGTAAATAATTGTAAAGTCTTCTGTAAAGTAGTGATTGAAGGGGCCAGAAAGAAAGACCTGAAACTTCTTTAGAATGTTCTATGTTTTGCTGATAATAAATGAGATGTGAGGTTCAGCCAGCATGTAAACTGAGTGTCCTGACTCTTCAAGAAGGAAGAGTGAGTGATTCTTAGTCAGCTAAAAATGTATTCTATTAGGGTTTAGCAAAACCATTAAGGGTGTTTATAAAACTGTGTGTTTTTCAGGCTCCTTCGTGCTCCTCAGCTTCTGGCTGTGGAGAGAAACTGATGATGATTTTCCTTTGTCTGCAGATGATACTATTTTTTATAGAAATAGTTTTTTTTTTTCTGCTGAAGTTTTCAGTAGAGTCAGGCAAATTTGATAATTTTCACTGAAAATAGTTTCTTTTATTTCATATTCAGGTCAAAGTGTCTCTCAACTAAATTAACAGAATATGTAAGCATCTCTGCTAGGTTTACAGGACCTCCATTTAGATAAATTTCTCATTGTTTTCAGGGCTTGAATATTGATGGCATGATCAGTAGGTATCCAGAGAGGAGTATTATGTATTTTGGCATTACTGTTACATTCCAGCTGGTTTGTTGGTGTTGCAGGCATCAGAAGGGTTTATAAGTGGGCAGCTGCGTACAAGAAACCTGAATACTTGGAGTTCTGGGTAACCCAGAACTGAGAGGATAAATTATTGTTTGGAGCATGTCAGTGTTCCAGCATCCGGGGCTAGGATAATGATCTCCAAGAGAAACAACATTTGAGGTGGAGTGGGTGGGAGGAGGCAGGTGAGGGGGAGGAAGAGAGGCAGAGTAGTTTACACTCCTTAGCTGGCAAACATCACATGAGCAGATCTCCTTACTTTCAACAGATAATTAGAATTACAGGTTTTTGCATGTTATATTCTTGGACAGTCTGAGAAATTAGGTTATCACTCATGATTGGTCAAGACTCACTGAGGAATAGTATAGAGAAATCTAAATGCAGTTCTGCTGTGAATGGCACTTGATGTACACTGGGTGTTAATTTTCCTTTTTAAATAGCACTTTTGTTATGAGACAGTAATAGAAGTGTTTTAGCTGTTCATGTTTACAAGAAATACAGGAGTTAGTAGCTGCATGATGTGACTAAATTCAGTAAAACCTTAACATACAGGATAATCAGGAAGACATTCAAATAAGCTTAAAACTATCCCTGAAATTGTGATGCATATTTTTACTGGTAACACAAAATATTTTTCAAATTGGCATATCTTTAATAAGGGTTTATACATGTTTGTCAGAAAAGGCCTCCATGCACCTACTTCTTTTCCTTCATCCTCTGTAGTAGCCAAAAAATCCATCACTCACTTCCCATCCATTTTTCACGTCTTAAATGTATTGTAGATTTCCCTGTTTTTGTGTAGACTGCAAATTTGTGTTGACTGTTTTCTGTTTCAACTCAATATTCTTAAAAACAAACAAACCCCCTCAGATTTAATGGTATTTCAGGAGAGGGAGTTTCTCTCAAGATATAATAATATGCAAGTAATTTAATCATCTTGGTTGCTTTGAATCTGAAAGATTGAATTATGTCAACTTCTATATTGGCAGGCATACAAGCAAACAAAAATAGTTATCTAGATTTCCTATTACACAGAGCAATAAAAACTCCATTTGGTGTACAGGCAATTAGATCTTGGATAAATTCTAAATGTTGTACTTTAATGATGTGTGCATATACACAAATTCATTTAATTTGCCCTAAAAAAAATTTCCTTGGGTATGGAGTTGCTGCCTCCAACATACACAAGCAGAATGCACTGTTTGACTGCCAAATAGAAGTGTGTTTTCTTCAGGTAATCTCAAAGGTTTAGACACCTGAGCCTCAGATACTAGGAAAGGAGTTGGAAGCAAATGGGATTAACTAGTTGACTAACAGCAGGAAGGATGATTTATGAATAATTATTCTAAATTGTCAGTTTGCTTAACCAGTGTAGAGAATATTCACAGGGTCTGACAAGACATGGCTTGTCAATATGAAAAATAACATGACAAATAGAAAGTAAGCAGGAGAGATGCCAAGTGTCACCTCTCAATTACAAATGCATATGTGATGAATGGAACTGGTAGGACTCTCATCTAATTCTCAGAATACAGGTAATTATAAAAAATGGTATATGTACCATGGTTTTACTTAAACTCACAGGGCCCTCAGAACTCTGGGGATATTCTAGTTTGGAGCTGGTGGTGTAACAATTAGGGACCATTGCTCTTGGTTGTGATAATTAAGATAAAAACTCAATCTGAAATCCTGTTAGTTCTATGTTATATTTTCTTCTAGATCTTGCTTTGGAGGATGCTGATGCCACAGAGTAAATGATGGCACCATATTACTATTAAAATATTAAATATTAGTATAATTATATTATTATTACATCTCTTTATAAGTGTGGAGAGTTATTACCTCAGTCGGATTCATGAGCGAATGAATGACTGAGGCTTTGGAAACTTCAGTAGAGGAGAAGTGTGGGTGTGAATGGAGGGAACTGCTCCTGTCCCTGCTCTTGCCCACTAATACCTAGTAACTGCCTTACCTTTCAAGGTAAAGGAAAATACTCTTGGACAGGAAGCAAATGTGATGGAAGTCTGTGTTTGGCACCTGAGAACAACTTCATCTGTCACAACCTGTTGCCTGTCATCACTGACTGTGAGACCAAAGCCTTGTCTGGCAGAAAATTGATTAACCTGAGGCAGGTCCAGCAAATGAAAGAAATATTAAAGCTTAATTCAGAAGTGGTGGTAGTAACAAATATCCTCCCAATACTAACCAGTGCTCTTCATCTACAGTTTGCTTACTGTTTTCCAAGGTTTTCTATATTTCCTTGAGAGCTGGAGCCTATTATCTACCATCCATGTTTACTTGTTACCAGAGACTGAAACACTGACAAGTACCTCTCAACTAAATCCTTTAAAAGTTCTTGTAAGGAAAGAAACTAACTCAGAAGCTTAGAAGCTTGTATTCATTTTAGTCCCACAGAATGTTTTTTCAACTGCAAAATTTTTCTGGGCCATCATGCTTGAACTTCTAATCTCTGGAGCCTTGTCTTTTAGCTGGGGAGCGAAGGAGCATGAGGTAGAAATCAGAGCAAATTGAGCCAGAGTGTGCAGACACACAGCAGAGGTAGCTGTGGCCTGGGCAGAATTTTCCTGAACTGAGGTGCTTTCTAAGATGCTCAGGGACATGCAGGAAAGAGGTGCTGTTCTCATGTGTTTAGGGCAGTCTTGTGGTTTCTGCTTTCATCTGCAATGTGGTTATAGGTCCAAGGGGGGAGCACAGGCAGCAGCCACCCCTTCACAGGTCTTTTGCTGAACAATTGGCTGGAGGATGGTAGATGGGAAGAAGGAGGAGATGAGATTCCCTGAGATATTTCCGTTCCCAGCACTTGTGACTTGATCACTGCGCATGGTGTGTTTGTCTCCTCCTTCACTTAACCTGCACGAGTGGCAGTGTGCTCTGTCTTCTTTCTAAATGAAAGCTCCACTCCTCCCATCTGAAAATTCCTTGTTGTTACAAGACCTAGGGCAAAGTCTAGGATTGCTAAAACTGAGCTGCTCTTCAGCCCAAAAGAGGTATCTCAAAGTTAAGGCTGATGCAAACAAACAAGATAGGGAAAGAATGCTGCTTTTGGCTTGTGCCTATTCTGTCAAAGGCGTCATCATACACTGAGGCTGTCAAACTGGCTCTTTTTTTGACTTTTTTAGTCTATAGTTTAGACTAAAAACAAGTCTGTTTCAGTTGTCTAAAATAAATAAATAAGGAAGTTGGAGCATAACACAAAGCATGCAGTGCATGCAACTAACCAAACCTCAGTATTCAGTCTGCTTGAATCCAATGAACTTCAAAGAGAATAAGAAAACATTCCCATTTTTATTCTTTTTTATTTTGGGTAAGCAGGTGGGAGGTTAAGTATTCTATTTCTTTAGTAGCTTTGGGGGAAAAAGGGGAAGATTCAATAATTCAAGAGAGGGGTATGCGAAGAAACAATTGTTCTTTCCCATCTTTCCCATCTAAAACTCTCCTATAGTTTTAGGAGGCCCAGACAGAGAGTGATGCTGTGACTTTACTGTTTATTGTGCCACCTCTGGGTACAGAGACTGATATAGAGAAAGCAAATGTCTCTTTTAAAACTTGGGCCTGGAAAGCATTTGCAGTCTAAAAGAGCTGTTGTTACCATGCTGGGAAGCCCTAGGGCTTCTGAACTCTAGGATTATTGTTTCCATTTGATTTTTGTGGAGGTGACCTAGTTAGGCCAGGAAGCCCTGAATTTAATGTACGAGGGAAAGCTTTCCTGCTGGCTTTTCCACATGAGATGAGCACGGGCAGTTCCTCGTATCAATGTGTCTTGTTTTTCTGCTGACTTTCATCAAGCCAGAGGACAGGGCTTCTGTCAGGATTTTCTCTGCTCTCCTAACCTGGACGAGCTCTCAAACCAGCCCTGTGTCACATGAAGATTTTCTTGTTGGTCTGTCAGCTGATGGAGAATACCCAAATTCAAAGCAGGAACTGCTGGTCAGCCTCTGCATGTGGGGCTTGGCATAATTATAAAGGTTTTCAGCATTCCTCTTCATTCCAGGTAGTTTCTTAAAAAGACAAAGGAAAACAATCCAGGAAAAATAGCAGATAAAGATAGCCTCTCTGTGCTATTTTATAATACACTATCTAGTAAGCATCATATTCAAATATTTTAATCAGAAGACAAATAAATGGAACAAATGCTGAAAAGAAAAAGGTTATGAAGACAACAGAGGTAAAAATGTACATGGTCTCCCAGAGTTTCATTACACAGTCCTCCAAAGATATGGATTAATTAACAAACAGGTTGGGGAGAAACCTTTATTTGTATTTTATTTTTACTTTAGAACATTATTTTAAACTTAGTTTATTCATTAGTTATATTGAATTATATTCACTTCAATTTAAGTCTCAATGACCAGCCAAGGCATGATGGAAAATCTTTCAATTAAAAAAAAAAAGAAGGTTGCTCAGCCAAAAACATTATTTTTCCAGAAAAGTGAGTTTTAAATATTCTTTATAGAGTCTAAATTTTTTAAAGTTTTCTTTTATAGTAGTATTTTATTAACTTGTTTGAATGAAAACAAAGAAATAAAGCAGGGAAACCAAGCAGTACTAGACATTTTTCCTAATGATTTCTCTCTGGACTGGTGTGCTTTTTGTAGAAAGGAGCACATTTCCTGCTCAGGAAAAAACAATATTTTCTGCTCTTGCATCAGTACAGTGTTCCTTTGCAGCTGTTCCTGTTTCCCTGTGGGGAATGCAATAAGCTGCAATTAAATGCAGGTGCTTGGAAGTAGGAGTGCCCTTGCTCTGTTTAACAATCTGAGGTAACAAACATAAGAACCAGAGAGACAGGAACCTTCCTTTTGTTTAATGCGGCATGAACACTTTTTCATGGCACCAAAATAAGTGTCTACCTTTTGTTAGAAGTACCTTTCTGGTTTTCCCGTGGTGAAAACACAGAGGCCTTCCTCTTGTATATCAGTTCACTGCTAGGAGAGAAAAACTAAACAAGACCATATGCTGTGAGGGGAAAACAGCAGTTGCTAGGCAGAGGAAAATCTCCTGCCTATGTAGCCTAACACCACTCATTTGTGTTTCCTGTAAGGTGGGGAAGGAGGGAGAAATATCATCCCTCATGGTTTTTTTTTTTTTGCTCCATATGGTATAGCTGAGGGGGGTAATATACAGGTGTCTCTTACAGTAGGATGAAGGTTGCTTTATCTTTGTGTTGGGGAGATAACCTGGGTACAAATAACTGGAGCAAAACATGGCCAGGAGCAGGGAGTGACTCACTCTCAACTTCTGTAAGAGCTGGGAGTCCCAGCACCCCAGAAAAGTAAGGGCTGCTCTTTGGAGTGAGGTGGGTGAGGGCAGCTATACTGACAACTGGACAGAGGACCGTTGCTCTTGGTTGTGATAATTAAGATAAAAACCCAGTCTGAAATCCTGTTAGTCCTGTTATCCTTAGTTTGGTCCTCCAAACCCAGTCTCACAGACAGATGTTCCAGTGAAGTCTCACAGCATCTTGCTCTGACCAAACAGTTGGTTTTGTTCCTACAGTGCAGGCCCCAGCCTGCCTTTTATCCACTGGTGCTGGACTTCACTAATAGTCTGTCAGAGGTGTAACATGTCATTTTATGTTGGAACCTTTGTGATCTCCTCTCCCTTCGATAAACTTAATTTCTCTACCCAGCCAAGTGCTGTATGTTTGCCCATGACCACAAGATGCACATCTCTGCACTGTCAGACATCTCTAAAATACAGCTGAAGTGGGTGGCTCTGACTCTGTCTATGGCTGGTGCCAAGCCAGAAAAACATAATTTGCTGCAGTATCCCTGATGCCCTTAGATTTCTGTCAAGCTTAGTTGCAGTACATCAGCATTTAACAGGAAAGATGGTGTGAGCTTATTTACTTTTTACATAAATAATTATATATGCTGTGATCAATTAAGAAAATACACTTATGGAAAAGCAGAATGTCTGTATCAAGCAGCCTTCTGCCTGGAGGCTCTTTCCTCACCAAGTGCTGGGAATGTGGCCCTTTTGGAAAAATGGTGTGTAGTACTGTGGAGCTTGTAAAGCAGTGTGGAAGCCAAGATCATATTTGCATGCAGCTGAAAGGTTGCCTGTAATGAGACATCCTGATGCAATTTTATGGGGTAGAATTGCTAAGTAGGATATGAGCTATGCCTCAGTTTCAAAGGCAATTCCCTCCAGTCACTGGTGAGATTTACAGAGCAGATTTACTGTAGGTCTTCAAGAAAGCGTTGAAGCAAAATTTTATTTCCTGAAAAACAAAACTGAGAATGCAGTCTTTAAGGTCTTTCAGGCTTAGCACTTTTTTTATCCTTGGAAGTTCAGGTTTTGGGGATGCTTTCAGCCTATGGAAAATATATGGTAATAGTCTTTTACTGTAGATGAGATTGTAAGTAATGTCTGTTGGCTAGAAATCAAATGCACACGCGTTAGATCTTCAGCTGATGGTTGGTAGATTATGAGCTTGGTGCCATTTGGGATTCAGTTGCCTAAATAGATGGAAGGCTTTGAGTGTTCAAGAAATCACTGCAGAGCTGAGAGGTGAAACAAGGCACACATTTTGGAAAAGCAGGTGAAGGCAGCTGGGATGCTATTTGACAGTTAAAATGATGATAAGCACCTATGTTTTCACTGAATCCAACATATGATGCCTGAGTTGTAACTCTTAAGATCCCTTATTTTATATGGAACCAAACATCATGACATCTGTTGCACCATGTAGGTTTGCTGATTGCCAAAAAACTAGGTGAAGGCAGCCTGCCAATGAATTACTGTTTGGCAACAGTAAAATAAATTTGTGGGGAGTTTCTGTCCTGTCTTTAAGTCACATGTCTTGTTAAAATTCATTAAACTAGATTGTTTCAAACTAGTTGGGAGAATTTCCCATGGATAGTGTAAGACATTTCCATACTGAAATTATTAATTGTAGTGGTTTTGGTAACTGAAAAAAAAAATTGGGTTGGCATTTAGAGATTTATAGCATTATCATTATTAATCTTATTCTTTTGTGTTATAAGGTTATTATTGATTTTACGAAGTTGTGTTCTGGAAATATCTTTACTCATATTGACTGATTCAGTTAACTATCTGCTTTATGAAGTGCAGTTCAGACTCCAAATATCTTCTCATCCCATCTCAATTAGTGTCCAAACTTAGTTCACATAGTCTGTATTTGAATCACTATGGGGTGACTCTGGAGGTTGTCCTGTGCAGGGTCAGGAGCTGGACTTGATGATCCTTGTGAGTTCCTTCCAATTCAGGATATTCTGTGATTGTAGGTTTTCCTTTTGTCTGGAAAGTTTATAGTGTAGCCAAGATTTCTTTATTCGTGATGTCTCTATCTACAAAATTGTATTTTATAGGTAATGTGAAGAAGTAGGAAAAGTTGTTTCTGCTACTAAGGTAATGTAAATTTACAAGAGCCTTTTCAAGAATATCCAGGTTCTACATAAATTCAGCAAATTTCTTTTCTTTTTGCAGAGTAATGATGTTTTTTGGTGTTTCCTCTGTCTGGATTTAGCAACAGCTCAAATATAGTGAGAAATAAATTATGCTTCCAAGCATTGACTCTGGGCTTGACAGTGAACAGGCTCTTCTAAGGGTCAATGAGTCCTTCTGCATAGTTTTCCTCATTAGGAGGAAAATTAAAATCTATCTTTGAAAACAGTGAATGTAAGAGATGGAAAAGCAGATGTGTACCTGGGGAAGATGGGGACAAGGAAGCAACTGGAACTGCTGCATCTGTGCCAGAGGAGTTGGATTCTCTGCAGACTGCTCAGAGGTGGCTAGTGTTTTGAGTATCTTGTTTTGGGGAGGGATAAGAGGCATTCCCTCTCCTCCACATCTGGCCAGAATTTGCTTTCTTGCACTCAGCCATACTGGCCAAGAGAACGGGTGTCAGGCACTTCGGAATCCTGTGACTTCAAGAGGAGTAAATCTCATAATGCAATCTCTCTGTCTCTCTGAGAAAGGCATTTGTACGCCTGTGAAAGTTGGCAGCTGTAGTGGCTAAATGTCTTTTTGTTCTTTTACAGGAGGCTTTATCCTCAGGGTATGTGTATGGGGTGTTTTTTAACAAGCTAATTAAACAGCAGTATTTTCCTCTAACAGAGATTATCTAATTGGCTACCTGTTTAATGGCCTACTTTGATATTTAAACTAATTCATACCTATAACAATACATACAGTGGAAATAAGGGCTGCTCATAATGAGAGACTTGCAAGAGGGATAGGCAAACACGAATTGTTAGGTGCCTTTTTCTCCCCTTTATCCTGTTGCCTATGACTTCAAGTAACACGTGAAATGTGAGAATAAAAGTAGAACACAGCATTAGTTTGGCAGTTTGGAAGTAAAAAAGTAAAAACTTCTTTATTTGTATATACCAGCACACATATGTTTTACTATTAAATATGGCAGGAGTTTTTTTGGTTGGTTCATTCCCCACATTCTACACCACCTTTCCACACAGCCCCACTCACCCCCTCAGCTAAAATAAGAACGATTAAAACATGACTGTAGCTGGAAAAGCTAATTTTTTTTCATCGTGCTTTGTGAGTAAAACACATTTGCAGTATTCAAAGTGAGTATTTCAAAAAGTGAATACCAAGACATAATGAAATAGCTTTTCACATAGGAGGTCTCAAGTATGAAAAAATTGATTGACTCCATGCCCTCAGCCTTCAGAGGTCAAAGTTATAAGCCAAGATAACATAACTCTTGAACAAGACTCCTGCAGCAAGCTGAAGAGACAAGAATGGCTGAATTAAATCTATAGGTTATGTTCAGGGTTGTGAGGCATTCATTGAGTGTTATCACCTTTATCATTAATGTTTCCAGGAGGAGGTCAGAGGGGACCTGTGACCAGGAATTAAGGAACTCTCTCCTTTCAAGCACTGTAGAAAAAGTTTCTGCAATGTGTCTTTCTCACTTGCAGGCCTCCTTCCCTTCAGGTGCACATTTAATAATGTGTATTGGGGGATGAGCCCCAAACTTCCAGGCTCCTCTCTTGCTTCTCATCAGGCAAAATTTGGTTTGGCTTAATTTCAGCTGCAGGCATTTGCTTGTTTTTGGTGGGAGCAGGATGAAGAGGATTAAAGCCAGGTCATCAACAAAAAGACTATTTCTGGGGCCTGCAGACAGTTGTTTGGATGGTGAAGCAGCCCAACAGCTGCAGATGGAGATTAAGTAGCAGTTGCTGTGCCAGAAAGAGGAGGAATGGCTAAAAACATTTGTGGCAATGATGACTTAGGAAGAGTTCTCAGTACCAAGCGCTTTCAGGCAAAAATTGGGAATTTACTTTTTCATGCACATAATTACACATTTTTCCTGCACAGCATCTCGATACCTCCCACATCACCCACATCTGCTCACTTGGACATTACTGATGTTAAGATTATGCCCTAACTTTTTACTGAAGCTTAAATTCTTTATTCTTCTGCTTACAGTAGTTTTGGAATATCTACTGTGTATCTCTGAGGAGTAACAAGCAAGCACATAAAAGGTCTCCAGTTGATATTGTTAAGTTTTTGTGCTATGGTTTATTTATTTTTTTCTTAAAACCTCTGTGCATTCATGGTGGATTTTTTTTTCTTTGGTTTTTTTTTATGAAAGTTGGTATGAAGGTACCATGAAAAAATAATTCTTTGTTCCATCCCCTTTCAGTCAAAATTTTCCACAAATAGCATATCACACCCAACATGTCAAATATGTTGAAATGAAAAATAATAGTGTGATTATTTTAAATGTGCAGGTAAAATTGTACAAGAAGTACTTCTGCAATCAATATACTGATTTACCTGGAGAATAATGATGCATTTTCCAAAGCTTTAAAAGGCATTGTCAGAGAAAAAATGTCGTACAGAAGCATACAGCCCTATGTACATGTCCTCGCTTTTAGGTTGAATCTAGAATGGTGATGTTTTTGTATGTCTTTTGAGTTTGGCCATTACCTTCATATCTTACAGAAAATGCTGAAAAAGTCAATATACAAATGATAGAAACTGAAATTCTCTGAACCACTCCAGGATGAATTTTCAAATTTAAATTATGTCTTAACACAGGCCAAATTCTTCCCATGGGTATCTCCACTGAACTATACTGATTTATGCCATAGATAAACGTGACTGCAGGTATCTAATCCTTGATAGGGAATCAGTAGAACTGCTTTCAAAATCATGCTGCATAATGTACTGCTTTTGCCTTTAGGTTGGTGATTAAACCCTCAGTTCCTTTTCCCCTGCCTGATTCTGGACTGCTGTGAGATTTCCTTTTCAGTGCTATAATTAGCTAAGGAGACATATTTGGGAAGAGTGTGTTCTAATTACACAGAATCAGATGAAGAGATCATGCAAGATCAGTGTTAGGACTTTCCAAGCTGAGCTTGTGCTTCTTGCTCCTGTCACAGAAGGGGCTTTTAATTGGTTTTTGAAAAATGGTACCCCAGTACTGCAGGTGGCTTCAGATCAGTCTGTCCCAGCTAGATTCTGACAGAGGATCCAGAAAAATATGCAGAACCCATAGAAAGTCAAGCCTGCGGCTGCAACTTTGTCCAGGTTTTCTACTTTGAGCCCTGTGGAAAAATGCTAGAAAATGTCTTCCCACTGGTTGAGTCTGGAAAATGTGTCTTCACGGGATGCTGCAGATTCCTGGTAGTGATTGCCTTTCTTGCTTTCTGTAATTCCTCACTTTTTGCTTTCGTATCTCTTCTCCTTGCTCTCTTTCTTGATACTAAATAGAAGTGAAATATTGTTTTAGTTACCAATACTTGACCTCACTTGTGTCTTAATCTCACTCTGGGTATATTGAAACTCTCCCTCAGCCCAGTGTGCAGTTTAGGATGTGTTCCTGGATTGGGACAATCCCTTGTTTTGTTGTGGTGACTGAGACAAATCTTTGTTCAGTCTGGTAGCTTTTGGCAAAATGATTGAGTGCTGAGAGCTTGTTGAGAAATGCACATATGGGAGGATAGAAAGCAATGAAAATCCAAACCATGAAATTGTGTTAGTACGTTTGTTTCCCATCATGAGGTAGTAGATGTTGAGCAACAAGAAGCTGCTGTCATGGTACTGCAGAAAAAAGGCTTCAAAACATTTATGTAACATCAGTAAATATTGTGCTTTTTTTCTTTTGCTAAGTAAAAAGGATACGCCCGTTTTGAGGCCATGCTAATTTGTATCCTTTCCAAAGGGGTATTTTAATAGAGAAACCAAAAATGGATTAATCTTTACTGTAATATGAGACATTATGAAGCTGTACCTTAAATGGTATAGGTTAATTTTGGTGATTATTATAACCCTGGGGGTTTTTTGCTATGATGTAGCATTCTAACTGGCTTCTGTTCTTAATCCTTTGGAGTTCTGAGGTAACAAATCATACAGCCCTGCAGACCAGGGAATATGCAACAAGAAAACAGAGAGATCTGTTTACACGTGGAACATTGGAACAAAGAAATACCTAATTAGGTACTTTACATTTATAGTCTTGTAGTCCTTTATGCAGTCTTCAAAAGTGCAATACTAGCTTTAATACAATGACAGTGATAAAAAAGTGGCATAAAAGGATCAGTTGAGATATGTAGAGGGGAACTGTTGAAGCTTACCCTAGGCCATTAGATATGTTGGCTGATTGCCATTGAGGTAGATGTATTTCATTAGAAACTCTTCATTAGAAATTCTTCTAATTGTAAACACAAAGCACAAAATAGCATCCTGATGGGTTAACTTTGTCCAGTTGCCTTCAATTGGGTGAAGCTTGTGCTTCTTCACAACAATTGCGTTGTTTATGATCTCCAGTTGGTGTGAGGAATTTCTTCAGGCACAGGAATAATGCATTGCATTATCATCTTTAGTTTTAATGAGTTTGCTGCTCATTGAAAAGTGACAGTGCAGTAGTTGACTGAGTTCTCTGCTTTCTAGGAGGCACATTTTCATTGTCTCAGTGTTATGGGCAGGGTAGATGTCACTGTTTTAAGCTGTTTTGATTCACAAGGACTTTTGTACCATGACATTAATGATACTTTATAAAATGGAAATACATCACCTGCCACCTCACAAGACTGTATTTTGTTTCTCCCACAGTTACACTGAGTTAATAGCTCAGTCAATCAGTCTGAAAAAGAAATCCAAGTCTGTCTTTCTTTGTCACATCCAAATAATTCATATCTAAAACTAGAAATTATTTTTGTTGATGAGTAAAAGATCCTGCAGTTTCTCTGAGTATCATCCCAATATTAGTGCTCCCATCATTCCCATGAGATACTCACCATTACACCTAATTTTATTTGGTGATTTCTTCTGACCAACACAGTTTACATGTCCATTCAATTTTTCTCCCACAAAATTGTTACTCTTAACAAATTTTTACTTCTGAGACTCAGTCTTGTGGGAATAATTGAACAACTTTCAGTCCAATGCAAATTACTGTTATTTTTCTTTAGTTAATGCTTTACACCGTTTGCAATTCTCGTACTACAACCTTTTACACCTGAACTCATCCTTTGTGTTGGAGGACAATGTTAGACAAAGAGTAGTTTATTTGAGTATATATTAAATTTATGTGAGTTTAGTAAATTTATCTTATTTATTAAAAACATTCTTGCATTACTCCAGAACAATCTATTTGCAATAAACTTCAACACGAATTTACCAAACTTCCATTAACTTTTATTTCTGCCTTTTAAACACAAGTTTTGAGGCATAATGTTTTGTTCAACTGGGATAAAACTAATGCTCTTTAATTTGCTTGCCTAATGTTGTTTTTTTTCTTTTCATTCTTAAAGCAAAGTACAAGATCTACAGTTTTCCTGTTGTTTTATGTGATAATTCTCCTGCTATTTTATTATATAGTTCCCTTCTCAATATAATTTCCTTTAAAAAACATTCCCTGATCCTTATTTTCTCAGCTGTAATTTGTGAATTTTTTTCTCGTCTCAGGATATAGATTCACTGTCAGGAATTTCACCTGGCTGTCTTACCTTTGATCATCAGCAATATCCTTGCCTCTGTGTTAATTACAGGAAAGCATTTCCTTGGTTTTGGGATCATGCCTGGCATTATCTTTATTCTGTCATTCTTAGTGAATGCCTGATGTTTGGGTCATTTTGAAGTTTACTTATTAGGCTTCCCAATAACTCCAGTACATTTGTAGGGAAAGTTCTGACACTTCTTGAGCAGTTTCTACCCTGCTTCACAGAGGAGTAAGTAGATGAACTCTTTCAGCATTTCTGTTTTACTTTTGCCAAATTATGCTGCCTGCAGAGGAACTGGAGTATGACAGAGGGGCAAGGAACAGCAGTGGGACCACTTGAAATAGAGACCTACAATCATCATTGCAAATGCTAGATGCTGTTTACTGATACTAAATTAGATGCTCTAAGGAAAATAAGTGTGTTGTGAAATTTATGTATAGCAAGAAATCATTATAGAAATAGCAAAATATCTGAGAATATCTTGTCCTTGCGTGCAAACTCTCAGCAAGGGAAACGTTAAAAAATAATGTTTAAAGTCATCAGTAACAGACTTAAAATTTAAACAAGTAGTTGGCAAGAAAAAGTTATGTGAAATCTATGCAAATCCTAATATCCTAAAGGACCCTCTCAAATATATGACAGAAAGGAAGAGCTCTTCAGTCTCTGTGAGGGTCAAAAAATGAAGATAATTTTGGAAGGTCGTGTAAAATAATGAATTCTAATATTGAAGTTGTAGAATTAATTATTTGGAGACTATATTCCAGGGGTAATCTGTCTTATTAATTCCACCAGCTTTCCTTTTTCTGTGTTTTATATAATTTGCCTGTTCCCTGAAATGTAAATCCCTAAGAAGAGGAATATTTTGTTCACACCTTGGCAGCTGCAATTAAAATCATTGGTGTAATGAAACTGACCCAGTGTAGCAATGACTCCGTGATAAAGTAAGTGAGGTGACATCATTAGTATGAAAACCTCTGTTCCTCAGCACACCTTCATATCAGCCACTGGAAGAGGATGTTTTGCACTTGTGTCCTTTTTTTGTTGGGTGACTTTGGAGCTACAAAGAGTAGGAATGGCATTAAAAAGCCATCGGCGTGCCAATCCGTACAAAGCGTGTGCAAACTGAAAGCAGGTGTAACAATTGGAAAATATATAAAGAGAAAAGAGCTTGCACGTTGCATTCCCCTATTTCTCAACTAGCCAGGAAGAGCAGGCTGAACTTTTCCCTAAACTGATGCAGTTTTACAAAACCTTCTACCTGCTCAGACTCCTTTGGGCTCCCTTAACTCTAGACAGATGCATTTTTAAATCCTCTGTCTCCTCACCAGACTGGGAGCCCTGATGGCTTTAAAGGTGTAATATCATCTTCTGGTTGACAGAACCTGATCTGATCCCAGATGTCCCATGACTCTCACTTTTCTGCTATTAAGTTCACATAGATGCTACCACCACTATACTTACTTTCCCTACAAATCCAGCCAGCTGTCTGTCAGTCTCAAATGTTAATGCATTTCTGTCTTTCTAGTGCTTGCTGCATACTACAAAATTCACTTTCCAGAAACCTGCCAACAGTTCCAGTTCTGAGAGAGATGGAGAACACAAATAAGAGCAGGGTAAATAGATTATTCAAACATGACTTCCTCCTTTTTTGGTTGCTGCCTGCTGGCACCTGGAAAGGAATAAAATTTAAAACACTGCTACAAGTAGATACTCTTAAGATATTGATAAAAATAGGTTAAAAATATGTAGACATTTTTAAAATCATGTGGTATGTAAATTTCTAGAAAGTGTAAGAAATCTGGGAATCATAAAGTAAGAGTGTGCATTTTACCAAGAATATATTAGTAATGTCTCTTCAACCCTACCTGAAAAAAAAAAATCAGGATACTGTGTCTTAAAACAATATTATCTGCCTCCCAAGAACCTTGATAGATGCTCTAGAAGTTATTTATACAAGGGAACTTGCAGGTTTGAACAAATTTTTTCTTGTGGGTTCAATAGTACTAACTGATGCAGTGCTTTAATTTGCCTTGAAAGAACAATTTTTCAGCAGTTATTTCTAAAGATATATTTTTTAACCTCCTCCCTATACAGTTGTTTCCTTTCTTTTCCCTCTCCTCCTTATCCCCTGTCTTCCAAAACTGAGTCATATCTTATCTGCAGAAAAGGTGGAACTCTTTTAATTAAAGAAATGGATCCAAATAAGCGCACTGAGCTTGGCACAGGTCTGGGGAGGTATTTCCTATGCAGACATGTCCACTTGATGTGTGTCTGTATCCATGTGAGTGAGATGGCTGGAACAGAGCAGTACCTTCAAGGACAGGCCAGTCCGGCAAACCAGCCATGGGGTGGGGTAGAGTTTGTCTCCAAATTTGGGAAAAAAATTAGAAACTAGATCTTCCTTTCCCCTGTCAACGTGTCTCTTGTTATGTTGAAATAGGAGAACCAATGGATATCTAGCCAGGTCTTACATATTTCCACTAAATGGATATCCATGGACTTCTGATTGCTAATTAAATTCACAGGCATCTATCATTTATCTCATGTTTTGAGGTCTTCATCACCCTTTCGCTTTGCATCACAGCCAGACACCTGGGAAAAGATAAGATATAGAATTGGTTCATATTGAAAAGCTGGCTGTGTTGCTGATGTGATCTTATCAGACAGTATTGACTGAGCACTTAGAAAGCAAAATTGCTGGCAGCTTCTGCACAGTTTACATACTTCTATATAGAAACTTATTGCTGGGCTGGAATACCTAAGCTGTATTTTGTAAAGGTGCTTCAGAAAACAGTGGAGCAGCATTTTACCCAAGCAAATGAGTCCTTTGAATACCTCAGTGATGTTGACTGACAGTTTTGCTCTTGACAACTCCTGAAGATATTGCTGCACCATAATGAAATGGGCATACATTTTTTTTTTTTTTTTTGCACTGAAGTTTGCGTTTGTGTGTTGGGATAGTGTTCAGGCGGTATGTAGCTCTGTAGCACTATTATACCTTTTGATTCCTTGATATAAAAATAGGAAGTATGATATATAATAAGCTAGTTTTTGTAAGGAAAATCGTGTTACATTTTTTGCTCTTAAAAACCTCTTAAAGGTGTTTTATATCTTTTGTACTGCAACATTTTCAGCATATGGTAAAATTATTACTCTGCAGTAAAGAACAACACTAAACTGTTGTCAGTAATTCATGCATTGTTTAGGTAAATGTCTAGTTTTCCATCTTCAGCCAAAGGTAAACATCGTTATACTTCAGCCCATCTTTCAAAACCAGTAATAATAAATCAGATCACATATTTAGAGCTGATTATACCCTACCTTCAAAGCAGAGGGCAGATAAAATTGTAGGGGCCAAAACAGTGAGTGCAGTTATGAATGCTGAAGCATCATTCCAAAAGTTTGTATATCAAGAAGGGCAATTTGGCCCCCACTAGGCTAAATCTGTACTTGGCAGAAATAACATATTTTTTAATACTCTGTTATGGTGGTGCCTTGTGATTTTTTTAGGGTGGGGTGTGCTGAGGGAGAGGCAGGATTTTTTTCTGCCCCCTTGTCAAGTTGAAGGCTGTCAAGGAACGAAGTCTCCACTGGCAATATGGGAAGCTGTGGAGAATGCACATGCCGACATGAAATATCAAAAGACTGCATGCTGCTCTCTGATCTTGACTTCACAAGACAGCTGGGAAAGCACTTTTTTCACTTTAGTTTTACTCAGTCAGAAAGTATTTGCCAGTGTGGCAACACAGTACAGGAAAAGGACCTTATTAATTCAGGCATCTAGTTTAAAGAGAGGTAGACTCTAATATGTGTGTGATATAATGACCACTCGCACTGCTCCTGAAGTGTTACCCTTGAGCAACAGAAATTAAAATTCATCAATGCGGAAGAAAGTGTGTCACAATGGAAATCAGATATCTGAACCTGGTGGGATAGTGAGACCAGTTTGGAAAAGACATCTATTTCATTATTTCTCTGCCTTCATAATTCTCTTACATCTTTTATGAGGGCTCATAAATGAATTCAGAAATAGATTTTGAGACAGACAGACTGTCATCCTCCCTCCACCTCAATCTTGCAAACCACAGGCTGTCTGGGAGTTGGACTGCTTTTTACTTGAGGAGGTAGAAATTGATAAGATTTAGATCAACCAGAAGAATAAGGAGAGTATCTGGAGGGGGAACACCCAAATCCTCAAAGGGCCACTTACTGCCAGCATGAATCCAAGAAAATTTTTTCATGCTCAGAGCAGGCTGGTAATGTATTATATTTCCATAGTGCTTGAATAAGTAGGAAAGGAATTGATTGCACAGTTTTTACTTCTCTATTTGCTTAAAACAGAACATTTTCAAATAAATTGTTCCCTGAACCATCTATTTGTATACATCTGTGGGTACATAACTGTATTTCAGCTTCAGGAAGCACCAGAGGGGGGTAAATAATGTACTCTGTAGCCAAGCTGGCAAGTGTTAAGCATCCCTTCAGCTGTATTATGGCTTGGCTTGTATGTCTGCAGTCAGGACTGTGAAGCAACATCTGTGCAGCTGCTTCTTTTTCTTAACAGCCACAGGAAGTCTGTGCCGGGTGGAATGGGTGGCTGATCTCTTGACTCCAGCATAAAGGGTAAGATAAAGAAATTCCTCTAACCTGTTGTGTTTTGCTGCTTGCATCCTGCTCTCTGTCTTCCTGCATTGAAAATGTTGAAATTGGTGCATCACTGGCAGCTAGAGGTGAGAGCAGGTGAGAAGCAGCAGCCGTGTGCCATAGGGCAGGGCAGCTGCTGCGGTCGTGGTGCTGCCGGGGTCAGGGCCAGCCCTTGCCCGTGGGCTGTGGTCAGGGAATGTTGCAGCCTGCTCCCTGAACTTCTGGGGGTGCCTGGGAATCCACGCTGGCACCAGGGGTCGAGCTGTGCTCAGATTTGTGAGGCCACAGAAAGGGCCCTCGTCCTGGGGGGTGTTGCAGAGCAAGCAGCAGGTCACACTGCACTGTGCCTTGTGTGCACCTGGAGAAAAACACCACCCTATCTCTCATTTTGTTTTTATCTTTTACAGATAAGTAATGGCACCATTAACATCACTGGCTGCTCATACAGAACCGAATATGAGATTGATAAAAGCTTTGCATGTTTGTTTTTGAATTATTTTGGTTATAGTGTTGCAGTTCAAGGTCAAGATATTCAGTTTTCTTTGAAAGGAAGATATCCCTATACCCAAACTTCTGTTATAAAACTGAGTTGGACTGGTTTGGTTAAGACTTGATGTTTCAGCTTTCAAATGGGGAAGCAAGTATAAATGATCCCTGGTGGTTCATCAAAACCTCTGCCTACTTGAGATTTTCTTTACTGTGTAAGAGTTTTGATTTGAAAAGAGAAAGAATAATGCTTCAAGTATTTATTTGGATGCTAATTATCTGCTTCTGGTACGGGCTAGCTGTTCATTTCATGGCATCTCTCTGGCAGGAGCTATCTTAATGAATCTCTCCTCTGTTTTTGGTGGTCTCTGTCAACAAGGAATGGATGCATCTTTCTTGCTCTGGCTGGGAGGCATGTGAGTCTGCATTCTCTGGTGTTTTAGTCTTTCCTGGGAGTGTTGAAATGTCTTGTCTATAGTTGGTTGAATTCCTATTGATAATTTCCCTAAAAAATTAGTTCGATTTTATCTTGTTCTCCACAAGCATTCAGCAGACCGCTGCTTAAAGCTCCACTGATAATGCAGAAGTCAGTATTTCTTATTCCTGTACCAAGCAGAGATAGGAGAGGGCAGCAGATCAGCACATATGCATATCCAGGGCAGACAAGAAGTAATATTCTGTCCCAACAAGCCAACTTCATATCAATGATGAACGATGTAACAAGATCTTTTTCCCTCTCTGCTCCTGAGATTTGTGAGGGAAAAACATCACTGATTCTTATCTGCAGTTTAAAGAAATGTGCATTCTGGAGAGGGACATGATAACCTGTTTCTAATTTTATTTTATAGTGTCAGTTTAGCCCTTCTACATTGTACCTGCGTTTTAGTCATAATAATAGTCTTCAGTGCTTTATATTTATTCTTTGCTTCTGCTTAATGTTGGAACTGTTAGAGAAGTTCAGTTCTTGCATTCTTAAGCAATTCAGAGATTTTAGCACACTACTTACATTTTTGATTTGGGATTGGGTTTGTTTGTAGATTTTGAGGTTTTTTTTCTTTCCAATTTCATTCCTAGGGAGGTGGGCAGGGAGAAAATACTTCCTTGTGCATTCACCTAAACCTGTAATCATGCCTCAATTTTGGTACCTGTTTCAGTGATGGCTGCTAGGATTTGTATTTTGCCAGGGTTGGATAGATATACTTTTGTCAACATCAGCCACACAGTCCAATTTGATCTTGTTTATTTTAAATAAACATAATTTTCTTTATGGATACAGTTTTCTGGAGGGAGGACTGGGAATTTTGTTGGCTTTAACATTTGAAACACCTGTTCTTTTTTATTTCTACCTTTATACATTTATATATTTAAAGTTTTTTATTTGAATGGTTTAGGTGCCACTATAAGTATCTAGAATGAGCTTTAAAAAAATAATATGAAACAAATAAGAAATTTATTTTTTTTTCTGGTGTTCAGTAAGGAACACTTTCTTCAGTAAGTAAGTTATAGAAATATTTCTCTATTTTGATATTTCTCTTAAAGCATGAGTAACTTTTTCCAAACACAGTGGCCACTTTTTTGGTTTTTAGTGTTGGTTTTTTTGGTTTATTTTTTGAGTTGTTTGTTTGTTTGGTTGTTTTTTTTTTCCTTTTTTTTTTTTAATTTTATTAATTAAAATTTAACCTAAAGAAATTAGGAGTACGTAATTGTATGTGGACATACACACTCTGCTTCTTAACCATTGTAACAATCTTGAGGAGTGTTAATGTAAATGTTGAGAGTTTGCAGAGGAGTCAGAGGGATATTATAGCTTGGTAGAACAAATGTGAGGTGGTTTGTTTATTTTTCTACTAGATTTAGATCTGTGAGTTAGAAATTAACATTTTTTCATAGATTATACCAAGTCATTATATTTGTAGATTACAGAAGTCATACAAAAGACTGCTTGTTGCATCATTATCTTGCACAGTTTTCTTTAAGATATTTTCTTTAAGATATGTACATAAATTATAAAAAAAAAAGGAAGTTAAAATTTCTGGGCACCTAAAAGGATTTTGATGCAGAGGTGAATGTTACAGATGTAATTGAATATCCATGTTACCCTCGGATTCCTCAAGCAGCTTGCAGTCTATCTAAAAGTTGACTCAATGTCATTTACTTTTTTCACAAGATCTTCGGCATCTTTTGAATGGACACAAGCACACAAGAGGGGTGGGACTTTGGGGGTTTTCTTGGGTTTTTTTGTTTTTGTTTTCTTTTTTTAACAGTTGGCTCTTTAAATGCTTTCTTGTCTCTCTTAATTATGAGCTATTCTGCCCAGTAATATAAGCTTTGGACAACTACTTATTCAAGTTCAGTGTCATTATTCTGAAAAAGTAGATGAAAACACATAAAAAGTATAAAGGTAATATGACTATATAACAAAACCTTTGGGAGTAATAAGTCTGTCTTTGAGGTGAGTGTGCTTTTACATTAAGACATTTTAATGTAAAACACTACTTTTATTAATGTTGGGCTACACCTCAGCCACAACTCAGCTACACATATATAGACACATTCTCACTATTATCATGCATCTATAAAACTTGATATTCTCATCTTAGTGATAAACTTGGGGTTTTTTGTTTTTTTTTTTCAGTGGAGGAAACTTCTCACAAATCTGCAACATTTCAAGTCAGAACACACAAAATGACAGAAATAACTGAGTGTAATAGACAGTGTAGGGCATGTTCACTTATGGAAATAATGGCACTAACTAGTCTGTGTTTAAAGAAATATCTTAATAGGAAAGCATTTAAATGTATGCCCAAATTTGTTGTGGGTTTTCCCATTTATTTTCTCCTGTAGTCCAAGTCAGAAGGCAGATTGAGAAGTGCCCCATGAAGTGAGTTATCTCTTGCCACTCTTTATCTTTCAGAAGCAAAATCCTTATCAGGGAGAAGATCTTTAGGAGCCAGCCATAGACCATTAGCTCTAGATATATATGTATATCCTTCAACTTCACCCCATGCAGGCTTTGTGGTTAATGACATTCTAGATATGCATCTTTCAGTTCTGTGCCTTAATTAATGATCATTTTTGCCATTATCAAGTCTGTTCTTTGTGAATATACGTGGGGCCTTTGCCACCTATCATCAGTCAAATGCTCTGAGTATGTTTTTGCTCACACTTGCATGGTGACAGTATTTAATGCAACCCTTAATAACTTCCTACCTTGTCTAAATAATTAATAGACCATCACATTTAAGAGTCTGCCTAAACACAGGGTTTTGTGCAAGTCTTTTTTGTGGGCAAAAATACAGCTCTCATCTAGAATAAAACACCCTGCATGTCACTCATCACAACAGGGCAAAATGCTTACCGTCTATTAAACTGATCAGCCATTACATCAGAACTGCTGTTTAGGACCATTTTGTGCTGAATATAGCAAGATTTGTGATGAAAGTACACAAAAGTCCCTGCATGTTTGATTTATTTCTGTGCATTTTCAATTTTCTACCTACCTCTTTCAACCTGACTTGCTGACACTCTTGTGGTCATAGTCACTGTTCTCAAAACATTTTGAAACCTGAAATGAGGCAGAATACATACCAGCTCATTCTCTATCTTCTCTTCCCTTGGTGATGTACTTAAGTTAAAAAAAAAAGTGAATTACTCTGTTACTTGTTTCTTTTTGAAAACCACTTGTCAGTTTCTTTTTGTGTCTCTGTGTGACTGAGAAGGGAAAAGGAATACTTCATTTGTTCTGTAACAAAAATCTTCCTTTTACAAGCATTGGAATTAGATGTAGAAGTAGTGCAAGAATAATGAAGAAAAATATTAAGAAAATGGGTTTTACACGGAAGAATTTCTCAAGGAAAGGTATGAATGCTTTAATTGCAAAGTAGAAATATTTTCAGAAAAGTTAAAGTGAAAGCTTTCTGAAGTAAAACATCTACTCACCACATGCTGAAACACAGAAAGGAACTCAAAATTGTAGTGAAGGAAGGATGGTTTGCACTCTGAAGGATGATGAAGATGGACTTACCTACTTCATTTAGGTAGATGAAACCTTTTATTTACTGAAGTGAGCATGGTATCAAGGCCTGAACATCTGTACTGTCAGGTGGAACTTAAAGCTGCGGTCAAAAAATTGAGCATATTTAGCAATGAAATAGAACCAAAGCACTGCAAGCATCTATGAAACATTACAGCAGTGACAAATGTGCTGTTATACACCTCTAGAATGGGATTAATCTTGCACATAAATGGACCATATGGTGCAAAGTGAGAAGTACATGGGGGTCCTTTTGCATATAGAAGTTAGATACCTGTATTAATTTGTATTTTGTAGACACACTTAATAACCAAAATATGTTGATATATAAATGTATATATTTCACTAAAAGAGATGTTTTGAATAATAATATTCTCACAGGAAAAGAAAATAATAAATTCTGTTTCTGTTACTTGGATAGAAAGCATTATATGGTAAAATCTGCTGCTAAAATAAGCTTGTTAATGAACATGTGTATCAATTATGTAACTTCTGCACTCATTACAGTTTTGAAGATTTAGCCTTCAAAACAAAATGTGTTTGATTTTATGTGCATTAATAACCTTCCAAGTGACAGGTAAGCATGAATGTAAATGAAATTGAACATTTTTTTAACATATATTTTTAGATCAAAAGCTACCGGGGATGATAAACATTTGCCCATCAAATGTAGCTCAGATCTCTCTGTGGTTTACACCAGTGAGTGAAAATGTAAATTAAACTCATTTTGCAAGGAGTTAAAGGACAGCAGGCTGGGTGCTTTGGGGTTTAGATGATGGATATGTCTCTTGGGAAAGGTTTCAGGTTCTTAGGCAGCACATGGAGCTGGGTTTGTATCCCTCAGTAGATAGATCTTGGTTGGTCCATTACGATCACTAAACAGCTCTCTACACTGTATAGAAGTGCTATTTAAAAGAATAGCAGAAAACTTCTTAGTACAACTTCTTCTGCAGCTTGATGGCTTAAGGAAGGAGTTTTTTTCTGTGTGTACTGGTCCTAAACATGTGCTTAATAATTTTCTGTTCATCCCAGTCCTACAGGCAGGACTGGCAAAAAGTGCATTTCTGTTTCTGGTACCTCTGTAAAGAAGGAAGTGCATTGTTCCCAAGGCAATAATCTACCTTGTTTTGTTTTAATGTTTTAGATAATCAAATATCTGTGAAAGACATTGAATAAAGTCATTTGTGATCAGTCTTCCAGTCATAGAAAAGCACAGGGAAAGGTTTTTCTACAGAGCTTGAACTAGAAAATTCAATTTAGTGCCCATTCCTTTGTTGCTAGTGTTATCATCATGTACGTTGTTTTGTGCAGGGCCAGAAAAAACAGGGTTTGATATCCAGTTAGTGTTACCTGGGTGAGTGAGCAGCTATCATTTGTAAAAGTTGGCTCAGTTCACAACAAGGGAAGGACCAGTACCTTATTTCTCGCACCACAAGGCAACTGAAGCTTAAGTGCAGCTTCTGGTATTTGAAAAAAAAAAAATTATAATACTATTATCATTGTGACCTCTGAACCCAAGTCCTACACTGTAATGATTGGGTTAAAAGAAAATTATTCACGAATGGGTATTGGGGTTTGAAGCTGTAAATAGTACCATCTTTGCTGTTAATGGCCAGCATAGGAATTATTTCACTGTAATATCCAGAAGCTGCTAAAACCCAAATCCATTGAGATTCACAATTATCATTAATGGAATAGAATATTTGCAAGATGGTGGAAAATAGCCAGGCTTTAATAAAATATTAATGGGCAGAAACCCTGGATTAAATATTCATCTTTGTACCTTTGGAGGTTATATTCTATGGCTCCCCTACAGCCCATCAGTAAATAATGATCTAGTGGCAAAACCTTCTGGGACATAGTATAGCTTAGTACAGAATTGCTGTGTAAAGTTAAATCATAGCATTTACATATTTTCTATTTTGTGGAGTAATTACATTGTTTACATGGAAAAAAAAAAGTCAAGGCAGTACTGATAGTCAACTAAATTGCATCAGTAGAGGTAAATTACCAAAGTTGAGCTGGAGGCATTTTCAGCATGTGAGTCCATCAATACAAATGAGATCTGTCTGTACAGCTCCTTGGCACTCTGGCTGCTGGTCTTGTGGAACATCACAGGCCAGCCTCTCTATCAAAGGGAGCTCTGCAACTTAAAGTAGAAGAAGAGAGAGAGGCTTCCATGTGTGTCTTGTCCTGGTAATCATAATAGAACCACTTCAGTATTGCTAAATTTTGAATCTGAATTTCCCCTGAAAATAAAGATGCAGGAATTTCTCCTCCCTGCAGACCTGGTGGAAAGTGTGGTGTTGAAATTGGTTAGTAATGTGATGTCAGGGCTTGGATAGCCCTATTTTTTTTTTTTTTATTTAAAAGGATCTTGATTTAAAATTTGTCTTTCATTTAATAAGAAAACATGCATAATGACATTGCAGCGTCCCATGAGACCTGCACTCGAGCCAAAGACTTTGAAACATGTGGAGAATACGGATAAGTAACAATTTAAATAAGGCTTTTAACATGAACTCTGGCCTTGGGGAAAATGTAGGCAGCTGGACCACAACTCACAACTTACTTTTCATCTGATTACTACTTACCAATTTTGTTAGGGAAAAAAAAATTACCAAAGTGAACACTGCACCAAGACATTCCTTGGTGTCAAAGATTACGTGATTCATTTGTGTTTAAAAGTCAAAGAGCATAGTGACATGGAGGACTTTAGAAATTAAAGCAGTTTCTTAAATCAGCCACAAGTATGTACTATAAAACTTGTGAAGATATTTAATTTGAAGTGTAATTAAATTTCTGCCTTTTCTGATTTTTCTTCATGGATAATACTGATTGTAGGTGGTTGCTAATGTGATGTGAAATAGGGAAGACTCCAAGTCCTCAAAACTAAAGATGCTGTACCTTTCCAAACCATAACAAGTCCTCACAGAAGCTTGAGGCATACACATGGTTTCCAGCAGGATTCTGGAACACTTGAGAAAGCAAAAGTGGGCAGATAGGGAAAAAAAAATGCTTTTCTTCTTTGACTTGCAAACATACTAAATCACCATTTCATTTTCTTGCATGAATTTCAATAGCATGTAAATTGTAAATGACAAGTATCTGAGGGAGATCTGAATGGATGGATGTCTGCTGTTTGTTTTGTTTTTATTCTGGCGTGGGATTTTATGAGAGTGGAGAAATCTTTTTGTTTGAAAATTGTAAGTCTCAAGAGGCTTAACAGAGTTGGAGCTTTATTATGCTAAATGGCTGCTTCTGTATTTCTGTGCTCTTCTTAACGATATTCAGGAAATATTCTTCTTTCCTAGGAAATTCATTGAACATTCTCTTACGGGGTTTAGCTTATTTAACAAGTTAAGTAAGGATCTCCCTTATTTGTGTATATTCAACAAAAGAATCAATACGAGGAGACAACAACAGGTTTTGCATTTTAATATTTGCTGGACATGACTGGCACTGACTTTGTGCTAAGCCATTTTGCCTTTTCATAATCAGCTCTTTTCCTTGTTGGAGCCTGGTGCTGAGTACTGCTGAGCTTTTTAGGTTCTGCTCTGTCTTATGCCATGGAGACACATCCCTGTCACACAGGTTCTTCTGACAAGATCTGATAGCTCTGGGGTGGTTCTGTGCTAAACCTGGGTGCTGCCATGCGTAGTGCATTATGAAGGCATCCAGATCTCTGGATGACTGAGACAGAGTCTTTTTCTAAATGGATGGCTGATGGTGATGGCAGCTATAGTAATTAGAGAAATTTTGGATGTGAGTGAAGAATCTGAAAAGTGAGAGATATACATCTTCACATTTTATTTATGCAGTAAGAATTTTCTTTTTTTTTATGAGTATAAGCAGGTGTTGTGATTTTACAGGCTGTATTGTATGTCTGCATAATAAAAATGTAACTGTAAAGATATTTTTTATTTCTGGGTAGTAAATAACATCTCTGCATTATGAACTGCATCTGTGCACAGTATATGAGGATTTGTAGTCGCAGTATTCTCACTGCTCACAAGGAAGTGTACACAACAAATTCTTTTATTGATTTTTGTAATGCTTGAACTAAGTATGAAATGAGTATAAACATAATGTGCATATAAATATGTATAGATCTATGTATGTCACTTGATTGATTAGGTTCTACACCTGTGCATATGGAGGAAATAAACACTAAAGCCAGAGCTCTACAGAACTGTTGCAAATGTGAAACCAAATTTATTTAACTGGTCAGACTGTGAGGCTGTTGGAGCAAGAGGAGGTTAATGAAGTTGCAATGCTGACTTATACACAGTTCAATACCATCTGACTTGGTTAATGGAGGAAATGTGTGCTATAATTCATACCTAAAGGTAAAGGTAGTGCTAGCAGATGTGCTTGGTACTTCTGTTTCTTCATTGTCAGTGTAAAATACTTGTACAAAATCTTTGCAATGGTTTTGTTTCTTTCCAGGTAACTGCCCTGGTTTTAGTTTGCTGCTGGTTTTGCTCTTGTTACAGTGTGAGGTTACACTCAGGAAAATGAATTCCTCATTTAAGTAACTGTGAAACATAAATACTTTGAGTTTTCAACTGCTTCTTTTCTTTATATCCTTATTTGTGCCCCCCAATGTGTGTATAATTGTGACTTCACAGGACAGCAGAATAGACTTACTCTGACTTCTCAGAAAACTGTATCTTGACTGCTTGCACAGCTTATATTTGTTTCTAAATCTACTGATAAAAATGCAATTGTGGTTACTTTGCCTGGTGTTGAGATCATCCCTGAAGAGCTTGCTAGCCAGGTTTTAGGAAGTGGCAGTGTTGTGCTATTGTTGCTGATGACCAAGGGTTATGTAAACAAATGCATAGCAAGTAAATTGTGAGTAGAGCTTTGTTTTTCTCTTAATGAAACACTAGTCATCTGGAAAAAATCAATTTGTTTGATGGATTTTGAATTATTTACTCCAAAATGTAGCATCATCTGGGCTGAGATATTTGTTGGTTGCTTTCCATAGCCATTTATCAATCCTGCTATCAGTTGAATTTTGACAAGGGTAAACTTTTGTGTAAGTGAAGAAGTCCACTGGACATCACTGGCCCCAAGTAAGTGTCTATTCACCTATTGTGAAAATTTTTTTTTGAAGCAATTGGAATAGTTTAGTATCCTTACAGCACTCTAGTGAGAGTGCTCAAAAAAAACCTTGTTCACCATATTTTTTTTAAATGATATTAGCTGCATAGGTCTATCAAGTTCCCAGACAAAGCAAAATAATCCATTAACATAATGGGTATATTTAATTTATTTAATTATTTATTTAGGAATTGACATTGCATTTCCACTTTGTTCTTTCATTGAGTGAAGGAATGCCAACATATCCAATATCTGAAATATGTGTGTTTCCATTTTTTTTCTCCATTGTACACCATTTTAATGCTAAGAATAAGCATTAAAACTGAAGACTTTAAGTATTCAGCCTTTAAATGGCTGTAATTTTCATTTGCTACCCAGCAGAATAACCTTATCTACAGCTTTATCGCTGTTAGTTTCAGTCCAATTAATCTTCATCAATATTGCCATCCTTCACATCATCCTCTGGAAAACTTAAAAGGAAAATAGCTTAATTAGGAACAGCAATGGCATTTCACTTTCAGAAAGCTGGAATGTTCAACACACTGCATTGAAACAACACTGTCCCATTAGAATAATTTACATGTCAGAAACTAAATAAATATGCATTCAAAGGAAGGGATTTGCGTGACCAGAGCAAGGTTTTCTGTGCTCAGGAATTTAAAATATTTCATTAGAAACAATTAATATTCTTCTGCTTTTACACGAACAAGTCACCATCCTGTGACATGAACTGTGGGGGTGATGGAAATTTTAAAACAGAATGAAATTTGACTAGATGCTTACACTCTCGTATTTCCATTTTTGTATTCCATATTGTGTTCCCACTTCTATCAATAACTGTTACTTGGCTTTTTTAATTGAAAGATGAAATGTTTAATGGTGGTCTTCATTCTGACCTGTGTGATTGTAAATACTTTCCTTCTTTGGCACTTAATTCAAAGATGGAAAAGACAATGTGTTTGGTAATGCTTAAGGAACATATAAGTTGTTTACAATAGGGAATGCATATTTCAATTAATTCCATTAGCAAAGAATAAACACAAATATTCTCAGAAGTAGGTTTATGCAGAGATACTAGATGAGTGTTCTGAAGGATAATATGTAAAAATGGCAAGTAATTAGTGAGTTTGACATTATATTTTATAAAACTGAGAATTCTGGAGATGCTTACTGCCCTAAAACTAATCCAGAAGAACAACAGAGGCTAACCAAAAAGTCTGTTTTCTCCTATAGGTTTGTCCAAATGACTGTCAAGAAGTGTTCTGAACAGAAAATTACTCTCAACTTCCTCATAATCTGATTTGTTAAACTCTGGAATCCTTTTATTGAAAGCAAAAAGGTTATGGCCAGTATCCTCCAATAATCTCTCTATTCCCAGTAGAATTTTCTGTATCATGTATGTGTTTAAAAATACACTGTTAATGCAAATCGGGTGTGAGGAAGGTGTGCTGTAAATTGTAAATCTTTATGATCTAAATTATTTCAGCTGCTGGATTGTTGATGACTTTGGAGCTTGACATCAAGGAGTCTGTTAGATCCATCATTTCTCACTTACAGAGAGGGCAGGACCATCACCTCTCCAAACATGACCAGCTGAGAATGAAGCCTGTTTCCTCCCTTTGTCCCTGGCTGCCACAAACTGGACGGATTGATAATTGGTCTAACAATATGAGTTATGAAACATCCAGTCTGAAAATAAGAATCACACAGGTAATGCTTTTTTCTCATGTGGTACTTCAGTTGCATATTTTGAGGAGTACATAAAATTTCTCTTTTCAGCCTGACCTAGTGAAGGGCCATTCTTGGCTTGGGTTGGAAGGGACCTTAAAGATCATCTGTTTTATTTTATCTTTCATTTTATTCTTCAACATAGACGGATAAGAAGAGACGTTTTCAGGGCATTCTTTTGTCCAAGAGGAGAAGAAATGGATTGTGGTGATCACTGATGTGCCTTGGCTGGTTGCAGGTATCAGTCAGAGAAGGAATGGAGCAGTAATACAGAAACACACCAGGAACTGGTCCCAGCTTGGTAGTGATTCCAATAATAACTGGTACAAGCAGTGTGATAGAAAACACCACTTTCTTTTGTTACCACTTGCAGCTTCTGAAGTATTTTCTTTGTTGAACAACACCCATTATCTGAGATTACTCCTGCTACTTTCAGCACTTTTATGCTGCAAACTGCACTGCAAGTAAAGGTCAAATATAATTAGCTGGGGAAAGTTGCTGTTTGTTTTCATCCTTGCCAGAGCTTTTTTAAACTTGTAATTATGAACAGAGAATATGTAATGTTACACAATGTATCACCAGTGAAAATTTGATACATAGTGGAAACAATCTTTTACTCTAGTAACAAATTCCGTTTCTTATGCTCTGTCAAAGTTTCATTCATAACTAGCCCAGAAATAAACTGACTTCACAATGAGAGAAAAGAAAACTCAAGCTTAATTTAAAACCCAAAAAAACAATGCTAAAACAATTGTGCATTTAAACTTTACAAGGGAAAAGAGCTCGAAAATGTACAGAAAGCTTGAGAGAGAGGGGAAGTGCAGTGTGTCATGACTAATGATACAGAAACCTTCAAATGTCATGAACTGCCAGGAATGAAAAAAGAACTGTCGGGCTTGTATGCTTATTTAATCTTCCTTCTCCATCTTCTCCACCTGGAGGTCTTGGATACTTTTCCTTCTTCATATTTTGCTGCTGTATGGTTATTTTATAGGAACCAGGAGTCCAAGAGACCACCAATCCATACGTCATCATCACTTTTCAAATTGCCTCTCTGGTCCGTGTTCAGCACACCAGCAAGTACAAATGTGTAGTTCTTGAATCTAATGAGAACAGGGGAATTACAGCAATAAAATCAGCTAGAGAAAGGTAATAAATAAGTTTCCCATTTCTATTGCTTATTTGACTCATGATGGTTAGCAGCAGTTCACAATACACTCTGAAGAAATGGTATGTGTAAACAAAATTTGCCAGCAATGTGGATCTATAATTAAGATTATAGGATTTGAAATAAGCAGCCTGGATTTTAATCTATGTTTGGATAGAGATCTGTAAGCATTCAGTATGGATGTAATAACTTGACAGCTTAATGTGCAGAATTCAAATTCCTATTTGCAACTTCAAATACTATTTTGGTGGAGGTTTTGGGGTTGGGGGAGGGTTGTGTGGTTTTGTTTTTTTGTTTTCATTTTTGGAAATGTGGTGCAAGGCATCAGGAAAAAAACCCACATGTAATGGCAACATTAGTAATAGGGATGTGTGTTAGGACCATGTAAGCATTTCTAGTTTAGGATAAAACCTGGAATTGCTGAAATGTAAAAAAAATAACCTGTTTTACCTAACCTCATAGAAGTCAAACCCAAAAGGAACTAACTTTTCGAACTCTGAAAACTACTTGGTTTCGGGTGAATTTGAGCAAAGAGTTTTATATTTTATAGACATTTGGAACATAAAAACAACAAACACTTCTTGAACTTAGATTTAAATTTTAAAAAAGCATGGAAACGTGTTCCTCATTCAGTATGTTATTGGGGGGGGGGGGGGGGGTTTCCAAACAAGAATGCATGCCCACCTTTTTAAAAAATAATGGAGCTGTCTTTGATTTTTTTTATAATGTTTTAATTTAATTTTAAGCCCAATTTTTCACCAAGACTTTATCATTTCACTGCCACTAGTCACCAGTTAGTGCTGCATCCATGACAGTCGTTCCAGAATTGTTAAAGTGGTGAAGGTGAAATGTAATTAACAGTATGTATCACATAAATGTTTCAATCAATTTAAATTAGTCACTAGGTGGCCATGTATCACAGATGGAAGTGTATTATTTAACAAGAAGGGAATCCTTATTAATAATGCATTTCTTATTCTAATAATGGATTAATAGGCATTGACTGGAATTTCTGCATTGTCTGACATGATTTTTAGTAATTTTAATCTGAGAACATGAAACTTATTCTCCGCCATGTAAGTGTCTGTAACACTTACTCAAAAATAGAGTAGGTATTGGGATCATAGGGAAGAATTTCTTGAACATAGAAATTTAGATTTGTTTAGAATGCAGCATTCCAGTGTCTGTGCATGTATTTGAATCCACATCTATAAGACAGATAGTGTCAGTTCTCATTCTCAGGTTCCTGTACACTTTGTTCAGCATCAGGCTTGAGAAGTCAAGTGAGGGGATATTGAGTTATTTTAATAGAAATCACTCATTTTTTAAAAAAAATTTCCTCATGAGGTCCTTCTTAAGGATAGGCTCATTCCCACAGAAGTTTTTGCATGTGCTGCCTGTCCTTTTAAGGCTGTTAAATGAGTTAATGTTTGCCTCATTTGTTTCACTGGTCATATTTATTCAAGAGAAATCCTTCACCACGTGGAGGATGATAAATGTACTCTCTCTCTGTAAAATATTTAGTCGATGATCTTTCAGCTAAAAAATTAATAGTCAGGTATCATTCAGGAAATGACCAGCTGAAATTCTCATACCTTTAGCAAGCTAGATGCTCTTGCATTTTGTTACTTTTCAGGGAGTCATTCTTTTTCCTACTAGAAAAAAAAATGAAAGCACAGCATGGGCTTCTCATTTGTAAATGTTATTTTCAGTCTGCCAGCCTCTGCATGTTTAGAACGTTCTGAAAAGGAAATGTATCATTTTTGGATGCAATTAAATGTATATTTAGTGCTGGATAGATCAGATGGAATTCTTACAGATATTAGAATTGGAAAAAAAAAAAAAACAACATGTTTTCCTAGCTACAAACATGCAAAAATAAATAGAATTGGGCTAAAATAAATCATGTCAAAACTTTGTTACCTAAGGAAAATTGTTAAGTTCTTCTATCTTAGAATAGCAAAAATAGGAAAGATACACTCAGCTGTTTGCCCACATTTATCGTATATTTCATCATTTTCATTTTAAAGCAGCTGTCTTCTTTTAAAATTTATACAAAGTAAATAGAAAAAGTAAATGTTTCCTTGAATGTATTTACATTAGGCTATCTGAGAAAGTAAATAGAATTAGCTTGAACAATTTACATGATGTTGCAGGGAATGAAAAACAAAAGCTAACCATTTCCAGCCATGGTAGGCTTTCTTGTTTTGGTTAAATATTCCAGAAAAACGCCATCAATCAAAAAGTTTCACATTCCACATAGAAAAATGTTACCTTTTTAAGCATTGCTAAACAGTTTAACATATTTGAAAAATTGAGTCCTGGGTCCTAAAGGTTATATGTCATAGGAGAAAGAGAAAATATGCTCTGTCTATGCCGGAATGGCAAATAAAGATGATAAATCTGGAGTTGGAAACAAGGTACTCAGATTCATAGTCCCCAGCTTCATCACACTCAGTTGTGGTTTGGTCTGGCCTTTACTGACATATGAGTGTGTACAACAGGGAAGTGGTGGTCAGTAGATCATTGCCCAGGGTGAAGAAAAGGTTGGAGAAGGAAACCAGTGGGAGAGAACAGATTTTGAATGCTCACCATGTTAAATCCTTCTAGCAATTAATTGATTTGGCATTGGGGGATTTTTTACTTTGTTCTGTGTTTTTTGTTTTCTTGTTGTTTTCAAAGTCATGGTAATTAAGTTAAGGCATGCCTTGACCCTCTCCTTTTCTACAGTACTTTAAAAAAAATCAAATATGTGGCAGGCCTGCCACATATGAACAGATAGATATGAACATCTGGTAAGAAGAGTAGTCAAGGAGACTTGTTGTTATGATTAAAACAATTCAATTCATTAAATCTTTGAAATAAAGGGGTATCTGGACAGCTGAGCTTTTCTTATGTAGGTAAATTTATGTAAGTGTAGGTAAATTTATTATTTTATCCTAAATAATTTTGTCAGGCTACTGTGAACCCAAAAAATATGGAAGAGCTTTGTGAGAGACAAAAAGGAACAGTGTGGTTTTTCAACTTGAGTATTGTGTGTCATGGTCATAGTGAGCACCTTTGGTGTGAGAGAAATGACTTGGATTCTGTGCAAACATGGCTTAACATCTTTTACTTGGGCAAAGAATTACTAATTTTATAGTGACAGGTAGACACAGTGATGCTTGTAAACAGGCCTAGCATTTGACTGTAAGCTAATTGCAGCATTTAATTTTGTGGTTTAGATTTTTTCCCCTTTGAACAACACATAGTTTTGTCTTCGTTAACATCAGCAAGTTGGTTTCTAACATCTTTTTTTTTCTAATTTTCAAGTAAAATAGATAATATTAGTAGGCATGTAAGAGAAAGCTCCAATATCATGATCATCAACAAGTGAACTCTCTAGTGACAAAAAATACAAGTGAAGGGAACAGTGACTGGCAGCTGATGGTGGTCCCTGTGCGCACTGCAGAGCAAAAAGTTCTCCCTGCCCTGCTGAGCCTTACCCAAAAGAATGACAAGAATTTTCTTTCTCTCTGCTGTAAAGGAAAGGAGTCTCTGCAAAAGGGCAGGTGAGAGTTTTGGGTGAAACAAGTTGCCAGTCCATGCAGTTAGTAGTGCAGGAACACTGGCAGAAGACATGTTACGTGCTCTGAGCTCCCCCTTAATTTGGAGTTTCAGCCATCCTCCCCAGCACTGGGCTTTGGTGGAAGACCAGAAACTTCTAATGCCAAACATCACCCTCTGAACTATCTGATCAGATGCTGCAGAGTGCTTCCCTCATCACCCACTGGGGTTCATGGTAGCACACACCTTGTAGTGGACACAATATTTAAATATTCATGTTTTTACTTAGATACATCACCACAGTAGTAGAAAAAAAAAAAGTGGAATGAGAAATACTCTAGACCTGAATGAAAATGTAAGGTTCTGCAAATTTCAGGTACAATGCCAACTGAGAAATGCTTGCACAGTAACGCACTGGTAAATGATAGCTTTTATTTGTGGTTCCCCAGTATGAAATGTTGTTAATTTCCTTGTTTATCATATATGCATACTGTGCTATATATGTGCTATATATGCATACTGTTATCCAGAATCAAGAGGACAAAATGTACTTCATGGCAAGGTAATAAGTGTACTGTACATCCATAAAATAGTTTGCAATTTATGGGGATAAAAACATTAATGTTTTTACCATTCAGAAAATATCAGTTGGATTTTTTTGTAACTTCAGGTGCTTACATGCTCTGTATGTGTATTTTCATTGTTAAACTAACTCATAATCTCTGTTTAGTCTCTAAATAGTCTGAGAAATAATTACAGCTTGTTATAGCTCTTTCAAGTGAGGACAGGCACAGGGATGCATAAGGACAAAGATGTGTGAGCATCAGCTCTGAAGCCTGTACTTTTAAACTCTGGACAAAGAAAGCAATTTAGTTTTGAGTGCTCTCAGTTATTTCCATAAGAAAGAATATGCTGCCTTTAAAGTGAATTGTAAAAGATCAGTAGCTGTTCTCTTACGTCCTATTTGTAGCATACAGATTGGATGCTAACACAGACCTTTCTCACCATCAGCCCTGAGAGTATTCCAAGAGCTTCAGATGATGCAGGGCAGCCATTACTGGCACACCCAGCTCTTCCACTGAGGCTTTTAAAATTAAATTATCCACCCTAAGGATCTTCTCCATGTATTTGTTCTCTATAAAACTACCAAAAGTGTGAAGGGACAAACATTGTTATTAGTAAGGCACAGTAGAAATTACTGTGTTTACTGGATATCCTGATTTGATTTTAAAACTACTTTTTTTTTTTTTTTTTTTTTTTTTTTTTTTTTTTTTTTTTACAAAGTCAGTGCAGTGTTTGCCAAAGAGAACTAGTTTTTGCTAAAGGAAATGTAGACTTTTTTTTAAGGCTGAGAAAGAGCTCAATCCTAGCTAATACGGATAAGTTTATATAAACCACATAGCATAAGAAGCTGTTAATATTCAAGGATTATTAGTACAAATCCCTTTATAAAGCAGCCTTACTTTAGCTTTTGAGTGATATTGCAACATTGTTTTTCAATGAGACTGTCCTTGAGAATCAACAAACTGCATTTCACTAAGAGGGTTAATTAAGGTCAAGTTTATAATGATGTAGGAAGAAGCACAGACTGAAGGAGCCGTATATCAGATTGATATTTCAAGGTCTCTGCAATGCATTAAAAACTTTGAGGCTGTCTAATGTGGACATGTTCTGCAGCAAAAAAAATTCTTGGAGCAAACCTGAAAAAAGAGATTCAGATCCTTTCCCTGAAGGTTTGCTTGACAGTGCTTTTCCAGCAGAAATCTCCTGCTAGTCAACTTTGCTCCTGAGGGAGCGTACCAGATCAGGGAGCAGAGTGCTGATCAGCCAGCTTTCCTGGGTTTGTCCAGGATGGGGGCAGTTCATGCTCTCTGCATGGCTGTGGCTGCAGCAAGGAGCTGAGTCACGTTCTGTATCTCCAGGGTGAGCTGTTCTGTCTGTAGTGCTGTGTACGTGGTGCTTCTCTGCTCTCCTGTGTGAGCAGAAACACCAAGGGGTCAACCACCCTTTCTTCCACTGTAGAAGGGAGTGAGCAGGGCAGGAGCTGCTGCTGAGGAGGCAGAGACACTGTCCTGGTCGCAGAGCAGGAGGAGCCTGTGTCTCACCTGGTGATGGATAATAAGCCATGTGTCAGTGAGCCAGCCTGGTCCAGCTCTGGTGCTGCTTTGGTTCTTGAACACATGAAGAAAACCAAGGTGGGGAAAGTTGAAATGCTGTGAAACTGCAGAGGGAGAAGGGGATATATTAAACCCAAAGGGAGAGGGAGACAAATGAGGGGTTGGGTGTGGCTTTCCTATTTATGTATATGTATTTTTCCCTACTGGGTTGAAATATAGGGCAATTTTTGGGGTTTTTATCTTCAAATAAAGTCCCCACCAGTGATCTACACAACTTTCCAGCACAGCTTCCATTCCCTCATCTGTACAGTCACTTGTGCAGAAGGGAGGACTCACCAAATGCTTCTCCTATATTTTCAGAGCAGTGTTGAAAATTTAAATTCAGCAGAAATCATCAGACTCCGTCTCTTTAATTTCTGGTAATTTATATTGTGATATTTTTGTCATTTTTACAGATCTGCAGTAATAAGGATCAAAACATTGAAACTTCTAAATCCAAGCAAATAAGTGTCATGAAAAAATATAGCTGTCAAGGACAACTGGAGGAGTACTATTGCTGAGTGGCTTAGCTTTATTAAGCAACTGGAGCTCTCTCCCTCAAACAAATACTATTTACAAGAAGTTCAGGCTATGACAGCAGCTGTAAGGCAAGATGTTTAATTTCTCTTCAGGGGCACATTTATCCGAGGTTAACTTTTTTTTTTTGCATAGAGTAAAGGCAGCATTTCAGCTGTCTTTATGATACAACTTAGTGTTTCACCGAGGTAAGATATGTTGTACAATTTCTTTCTTTTTTGTCCCCCACATTGTAGAATAAACTACTCAAAACTTTATCACATCAGGAACAAGACTTTCATTGTTCATTTAAATAATCATGTGAAACATTACACAGATTAATGACACAAATGTTTCTTTGGAACAAAAAGGAGAAAATGCAAGTGAAGGAATTGTTTTTTGCCAGGCATGGAACAAACAGGAGCCTCAGACTTGGCTTGCTTTTTCTTTTCACACTCCCATTCTTCATTCAGTTTTTGAATATTTGAATAGTAAACAAAACAATTGTGTCTAATCAAGATCCACAGGATGTATCTCTCTGTCATTAAGGCAGCAGAATCTCAGGAGACAAATACTTGGCACCAAATTGCTCAGTTTCTATTCTGTGCTGTATAAAAATAAGAATGCTGGGACTCAGACCTGGTTTATCTTTCCTTTTCTGCCTGTTTGCTTTGCAGTATGAAATCACAGTATCTTGAGCCACTCCCTGCCTCCTGCTCACTTTATATTCTAATTCAGAATCATAATCCTAGCTTATTCTTTTTCAGTATTTTATCAATTCCCTCTCTCATTCCTTCACAGCACAGATCCCTCTTGAATCCTGACCTTTCCTTGCACCAAAGCTCCTGAACCTGTCCAGCTCCTGCTCCTGTCTGTGTGTCAGCTTGGCTGCTTGCAGCCCGCTCCTGTGTGCCTGGCAGACAGCAGGAAGGAAAGGAAAAAAGATCTTCCCTTGCAGCTCCAGTGCTTTGTGCCACAGTGGCATCTAGCTGCAGCAGCCACGGATGGAATTCAGCACAGCCCCACTCAGAGCAGGTCACTGCAGACGGGCTCCTCGGAGAGATCATCTGCCAAATCGCTGAGCATATGGAAAGTGTGATCAAAGCCTTAGCCTGGCCTTAGCGTTTGCTTTTTCCCCTATCCAGCAAAAGAAGAGTCCTTGTAGTGAGAGACAATCTTGTAGCCCTGGTTCATGCCTGAGATGTTTTGGTTTTCTGAAATACTTTTCCCAGGGAATTTTCTGTAAACAAGAGATGTGTTTTTGTAACTGTACTTTGTTTTCATTCTTTCCCTAGGAGGGTCATCTTCTTAATGTCCCTCTCATCTGACCAATGTAATTGAAGAAGTTTGTTTCACCAATCAAATTAGTCTGTGTAGAATAGTATAAAAAAAGAAACACATCCCAAAAATAAAAAAGTCATTTTCAGCCCTCTGAAGTCAGAATCTTGTGGTGTTGTAGTGTACAACAGCTTCACAATCCCAAGTTTCAGGTTGGAGCTTCTCCACTAGAAATGCTAAAGCTTTCCAAGGCACTGGCTGCAAAATTGTTTGTGTATTTGAAACAGTATTTCACCCTGCTTTAGTCTTGGAAATAGTTTAAGAGCTTTTTGCTCAAGCATTCCAAAATATTTCAAAAACAATCAGCACCCAGTAAATTCTCCCAAGTAAATATTGACGAATGAGTGGAATGAGCCCTCCATATAGAAATTAGAAAATGTTTGAGCATCTAGTAAAGAGGGCTGGTGAGGGTTTCCTTGGGATAGTTCCTGTTGAACACATACTTACTTTGTTCACAATTGTTTCATTCTCTATCTTTACAGCTAAATCTTCACCAAAAATATGTTTTGCTTGTCTCCAGACTTTGGCAACATAGGAAACCAAGACAATAAATGCAAAGCATCATTTCCAGAAGTGCAGACTTGCATGGGTTCTTAGCATGCCAAGCTGTTGCTGGAGAAAAAAGTCCATTAAGATCATTCAGGCTTCTTGTCTCCGTAAAGCTGCATGCTCCAGGTGTATAACACTTTGCAGTGGGAATTTTCACTGAGCCTTCAGTCTTCTCCAAGTTTTCTGGTAATTTTAAGTTCAGATTTACAAATTTTCTAATGGTTTTCCTTGTAATTCTGTCAAACAATTCAAAAACTGTTACCAGTATGAGTCCAAAATGTTGTGAAATACATGTACTGGTGGAAGTGTTTTGCACTTAAAATACTGTTCAGGGCTGTGATTTTGTTTGTTTGTCTGTTTGGGGGTTTTTGTTGTTTTTTGTTTGATTGTTTTGTTTGGGTTTTTTTGGGGGGGCAACAGGACTTTTTTTGGTGTTTTTTTGGGGTTTTTTTGTATGTGTCAGATAGATAAGAATTGAAACTTGATGAGTGGTCTGTGAGGGGAAAAAAATATTATCCCATTGTTCCCAGGCAGCCTTCCCTGGCATTTGTCATGGTGGAGCACCCTTGGGGCATTATCCTCCCCACAAAAAACAACTGCAGGGAGCTGGCTGAGCACAGCACACATGGTATCAGGCCTTTCTTATTCATTCTCTGGTGGGTTCCAGAACATTTAGTGGTTTCTAATAGTAATAACCTCATCCAATTTAGAAAAAAATAAATAAGAAAAAGTTATGTTCATTTTTAATGCAGTGACAATTTTGTGACATTTACTTGACAAGCTACTTTGATCATGAACTGAAGCTGGGACTAAGGAAACCTCAAAACACATTTATGTACCATGCTGCATCCACAGAGACAAGGGGACTGACATTGTACCTTGTCAGAACAGTCCTTTGGTATTCTTAACACATGATATTTATGTATTTCTAATTTGTTTTGAGAGAGTTTAGTTTTAATTAAAATTTAAAGATTATGAAATCAATGATTTAGTTTCAGGGCTCTGGAGCAGAATGAGAATTTTTTTAATAAGCTTTTACATTTTTTATTGGAGGAAATTAAAGTTACAGTGTGCCATACACCAAAGCTCCTTTTTTTTTTTTTTTTTTTTTAATAATGAAGTGGCTAAATTAAACCAACACACAGCTCAGGTTCTGAGCCAAGGGAAGAAGCTCTGTCTCTTCACAGTACTGACCTGACCGTGACCTATCATGTGGTGGAAGTAAGTCTGTAGGAAACAGAAGGGAAGGCTGATTTACAGGCTTGCTGTATATATAATTTAGGTGGTTTTTTTCTTCTTCTCTGTGAGCCTCTCTCTCTTTGTTTTTATTTCTTTGCACAGATAAAGATGTGTGACAATTAAGTCCCACTGATCTGTCTGCAGGTGAATTATGGCTCAGGGGCAGCAGGTTGGAAAAGACAGAGGGAGTAATGGAAACTATCAAGGCTCCCTCTTTCCTCTAGGCTGAAGTTTTCTATTACTTTTCTCAGCTGCACTGAATAAAGTGCATTCTTCTGCACTCATCCCATTCTACCACTACTGTATGGGTTTTATACAACCACTGAGCAACTGTATTCTTTAAATTAATTTCTATTTGCTGTTTTTTATTAGTCCAAAGTTAAAGAAAATAAATCATGGTGTTGTAGTAAGAAGTGTCACCTGGAGAATTAAAACTTCATTTTCATACATAGGCTGCTTGGAGATATGGCTGTGGAGTTTGTGAAGAATCTGGCATTAAGCCATCTCATGGTGGCAGAAAGATATGAATTTATATCCTGTGTCTGTGTTTGCAAGGCAAGGAGAATTCTGCAAATCATATGTAAGTAGTCAGCCTTAGTGAAAAATGATAAAAAAAGAATTCTCTCCTAGCATCATTACTTTTAAAGGACGGTAATCCTTTTTTCTTAGTATTTTAATTTCATAAGGAGGAGTTTCTTCTAGAAATCATTTCTGGGGCTGTCTGTCCCATAACTCTCATTAATATATGTGTAGGAGTCAGGGGTAAGGTATGAGCATGACAGGAGGAGGATGCAGGGATGAGGGGAAAAATGGAATTCTGTCTTCTGTCAAAAATATGTGTTGTCTCCAGATAATGGTTTCATTTAAAAATTACTTAATGAAGACAAGAAAAAAAGAAGCAGAAGCTTTAAACTTCTTTAGAGATATTAATGGAGAGAAATTATTGAAATAGAGAGCAGGGGGCAGATCCTCTTGATGATATTGAAGAAAACTTGCACAAGCAGAGTCAAAGAATAAAAGCAGCAGATTTGATCCCCAACACTCGATTTATCATTTCTTTTGCTAGGTTATTTTGGTTGTGTTTTGGGATGGCTAATACCTACATAATATCTACATAAAGATCTTTATGGGCCAGGCTGAAATATGAATGAATAGAGCTATGTTAGGACTGACAAGTTAGTTTTTAAGTGATTAGCAGAAAAATAGGGGGTGGGGATCTCCTTTATGCCAAAATAGTGGAATTGGAGGAGAAACAGAAGTGGAAGAAAAATTAAAAATTACTTTATGATGAAGAGGCAGGCTAATATGTAGGAGGGAAGTCAAGAGAGAAAATCACTGCAAAAATAACAAGCTTTCAGATTAAAGCTTTGATTTACATATTTGAATATGGCAGAAAAAAATCTCACAAGAACTGAGGAACACCCAATGTCTGGAGACATTGACTGTACTCAGAGTGATTTTTGATAGAATTTTATCTTTAAAAATATACTAAAGGAATTACTGGCTTTTATGGATTCCTGGGGAAACATTATTTGAAATTATGAAACCAATCATGTTTGCTTTTCTCCCTGCTGTTAGGAAACCTTCTGTTTCCCATCATTCCTTATTTTCAGATTATCATCCTTTTGAATTTCTCTTGTGGTTTATTACTAGCAAGTTATTAGGATCAAGATGAGAAAGTGTGCTGCTTTCACAGAAGGTTTTTAGCTTAAGATCTTAACTTGTTTGTCTTGTAGAAAGGCCTTGTTCTAAATGACAAGGATCTGATGAATGGTTTGAATTAAAAAAAAAATAGTCAACAGTGGAATGGGAATGGGAATGGGAAAAAATTCCTGGGTGGAATCTTCTTGTCAGTGTACTGAGAATTTCCCTCAGGGCTGTAGAAATTTTGGGGTGAATAATGTGGGTCCTCTGTTTTGAGGTCATCAAGTTCTCCTAAGTCACATAAGCCCAAGCACACATTGATAAACTAGTAGATAAATATGTTGTCAGTTTCTCCATTAGTAATCACCTTTCTAGATGGTTGTATGCTAAAAAGTATGCATGGTCTTAGATGCAAAGCTGGATATTGTACTTAAGGGATGAAACCTGAAATCTTTCATCATATTCAAACCTGGGGTAGGTTGTTGCTAATCAAAGCCATAAAGCAGCACACAAGCAATGCATCCAGGTGCTGGCCCCTGCAGTTTTGGAATGGAGAAAAAAGACTCTCCCAGGATCTCATAAGTAAACCTCTTAGAAAAGTTAATAATTTAAGCTGTTTGGTATTTAAACTTTGTTTCTTTTTCTTCTCACCAATACAGTGCAAGCTCATTACCAACAAAACCAATCTGACAAAGTGCTAATGAGGTTTCAAGGGCAGCTGGTAGATGTATTCAGAGACAAACATTTCCTCTTTCAGTGGCCAAAGACCAGCTATGCAATTCCCAGCTATTGGGAAAATGCT
Source organism: Trochalopteron elliotii (assembly GCA_024734555.1). NCBI lineage: Eukaryota > Metazoa > Chordata > Aves > Passeriformes > Leiothrichidae > Trochalopteron > Trochalopteron elliotii. The sequence goes on along the minus strand of JANPWX010000183.1, from coordinate 1,467,413 downwards.
TTAAATATAAAAGGAGAAATAATAATAATGCCAAATAGTTGGGCAGAAGAACCAAATGAAATCATATCTGTGTTGAAAGCCACAGTAAAACCTTCATTAACTGAAGTGGAGTCCCCGTGATAGGAATTCCTTGTTTTCCTGATGTACCACAGGTCCCTCTGAGTGGGTCACCAGCATTCCTGCTATCAGCAGGTGCTAACAGGAACCCCAGTTGTCTGGGGTGGGTTCTGCCCTACGGGGTGCTGTGTTCTCAGCACAGCCCTGATTGCTGGGGTGAGCTCTTGGCACGTCAGGCGTCCCAGCCGTCCTCTAAGTGCTTTGCTGGACTGCTGCCAGCATGCTCAGCTCTTTGAACAACCAGGCTACGTACAGTAAATATAAATTTTACCCCATGGTCTCAGTTTTGATGTTGCCAAGTTCACCTCATATTTGTAGGCTTGTGACTCCAATGATGTTATCAGTCTGCACTCAGGAAGAAAAATCTTTAATTCTGGGATGGCCTCAGAAAACAATGTGGCCAAGAGGCACCAGTGTGTCACTGGCCTGTCCCAGCTGTGTTTCAGGTGTACAGCATATATGTCTCCACCCAGGGAATGGCTGGTGAAATGGCAAATGTTTTTTCAGAGAACCTTTTTAATTAATGAAACTGAACTGTATTTTTAATTTGTTTCCAGTCTTCACAACGCACAAGCAACGCAGCAGAAAATGTTGCTTCACACTGCTGCTCATTGCTGATTCCTGGCCAAAAGAAGTCACTAAGTACTGCATGGATGAACGCCTCTAAAATATGTATCAGCTAAATCATATTCTTAATTTTTTTTTTCTTTTAAGCAGAGACCACTCCGTACTTGTGGGATTGATCTGGGAACCAGTTCATTAAACTAACAAAAGGAAAAAGGTATGTAGTGCAGAACTGCCAGGAAGAGCCAGCACTGATCCAGCTCTCTTACTGATGAAACACTGTATTTATGGGGGTAGTACTGAAGGTTTTTAATGTGATGAACAATACATGGAATTTTCTGTGATAAGCATTATATTTTGCAAGTTATAACTGTTTGTGTCAATCTGAATACCACAAATCAGGTATTTATGTGAGCCTCTAAAGGTTGTTTAAAACCACATCTTCAAAAATAATTACTTTTTTTAATCTTAGTTGGTTTTGAAAGCTAACAAAGAAACTGGCCAGTGAAGGGATAGAAATGTTTTCATGAATGTTGATTTGTTTGTTTAGAGCAGTGTCTCAGAGGTAAAACTGACCCGAGCACCTCTGTTTATGGTTGTTCTTCTGCCTCTGAATCAGCATGATGAAAAAATTCACATTTTAAAAGAGTCTGGCTGTTTTGTTTGCTATTTTGTTTCTTGTGTGCATTACAGAATCAAGGTCTTCAAGGAAAGGGAATAAAACAAAACTCTGAGTATCGGTAAGTAACAATAAAGGATGTAGGTAGTAAATACTAGATCCAAAGCAGGAGGAAGGACTTAAAGAGCAAGATCCTCATTTTTGTGAGACCCACCTTGAGACTGACCACAAACCAGAGCTCTAGGAGAGATAGTTGGTGTGGACTTGAAAGCTAAAACCTGGACTCACTAATTTGAATTTGTTTTGCTGCTTATATCTCATGGAGGATTTATAGCTCAGTAAGATATCTCTGAAGTTTTCCTCATGTATATGTATATGTGTGTGTATGTTCCTTAGAAAAATAATTTTAATGTCCTATCTCTATTACTTATATCTCATAGTACTGTTCCTCTCCAGAAAGTTTATCTATTCCCATTATAATGATAGGTAGTTTTGATGTGTTTTCAGATGAGTGCTCTGGTCAATAGTCTCTGTCTATTTTTCACCCTTTTCTTTTTTAGTTTAAATGGGGACCTGGAATAAAAAACTCCAAATATTAACTGAAGTGTTACTTGTGAAAATTATGCAAATTACAATTGTCCGCTATATTAATTAACTGTGTTCATCGGAATAGCATATGAAAAATTAAATATATTTCAAAATGTTAAATAATAGCTGGATCATTCTGAAATTAAAAAAAATTAAACAGATACGTGGTCATAGTCTGCTATTCACCCTGTGAAATTGCATTTGACCTCCAATCGGGTAATTGTATTATGCCTGCCTAAATTTCCATGCACAGTGATTTACAACTGAACATATTATTCTACTCCTCCTCTCTGACTGTAGTGCATGCTTCTGCTATTTATTGCAATGTAGTTATATTTATTGTGGTGTAGTTATATTTATTTAAAGGATGATTGTATTTTAGTGGCTCACTCCCGTGGTTCCTACACAGATTTCTTTGGCAAGTGTGCTTTCCATCCAGGTAATTAATGCCATGTAAATAATAGATTCTTTATATTCATGTATATATATTTTGATGTACTTCTGATGAAAGAGACAGCGGGAACAGAATTACAGAACAAAATCAAAACTTTTGCCCCTGTTTTTTCGTGCAAATTTTTGGGTACTCCTTCCTCAGGATTCCTCCCAGAAACATCCCACAAACTGCTCAATCCTTTTTTTCAGCAGCAAGGACAGTTTTCCTGAAGCCGGCCTGTGGCTCAAAGCAGTACCTGGTGAATATAAAGATATAGCTCACTGCCTGAACAGAAGTCCAGCATTTATCTGACATCACTCTTCAAATATAATTGCATGTTTAAACTCATTGAAGAGAGAGAGCTATTTCATCATGGAGAAAATAGTGTATGCTCATTTTTTTTTATTTTTAATCAGGCTTTAGCTCTGTAGCTTTATGGTCTAAGAAGAATTCATATCAGATGGGAATAACAGGCAGAGAGGCTAATTTCAGCCTAATAATTTGAAACCTAAATTTACTCCTGGTTAAGCATGTCAGAAAGTGGATTGCTTTGGAATAGCTGAAGTCCAGTGTCATAGATTTGTTACAAACCTTTTCCCACGGTGTGGATGGAGTTTTGTGTTTTGCAGAAGGGTAAGAACCTTGTACAAAAGCGTGGTTAGGTTGGACCCATGAGCTCTGACCTGCACATAATGCCTGCTCTTGGCTGTACCTGGGCTGAGCTGCAGCCTACTAAATAATGCATATTCCAAGTAAATGTTAGGTCTGAGTGGCACCGGAGCTCTGGAGACCAGTGGAAACAAACAGGATCTTACTTCTGCTATTAGTAGGTGTTTGGCCAGCAGTGTGAGAGAGAGCAGTGTTTCTGTTATCACAGCACCTGGGAAACCTGCCTTTGTGTCAACCCAAGCGACCCTTCCTGGAACTGTTTATTCCAGGAGCAGGTTGGGTATAAAACTCTGGCACGAGCACATCCTGAGATTTGGAAATGCCGGGAATGTTTTCTGTTTGTCTCCGTCTCTTCCATTAATATTCTCTGCTGTCAGCAAGATTGATACAAAACACCAAATCCTGGCTTCATTTACTTAAAGGCACTTCAACCCTGGACTCAGACCTGATCTTTTTTTCCAGTGCAGGAATTGCATCACTCCCCAAATTTTGAACAGTTCCCAGGAAACAGATCCAACTCTGCTCGAAGAAGAATATATCCACTATTCTTGAACACAGAGATATTGTTTTGGCTGAAGACCCACCTGAAAATGCTAACTTTGCTACTTCAGTATCTGAAACGTGTCCCAGAGAATAACAAAAGTGCTTAATGACATTAGATTTTGAACTAGAACTATTGTTTTAGCTAGAACATATAATGTACATCCTAAATTCCTTAATTTTCTTAATTATCTCCTAATTACAGTCTAATTAATTACTAATTTATCTTAATTTCCTCTGGTAATTTTCTTATTAGTCCCTGTTTTAATATGCTACATTTTTATCCTTTCTCCTTTAATTGGGAAATAGACTTTACAGTCTTTGCTGTGACAAAAGGTATGTCCCTACCTGCTGCACAACACACCTAAATATGTCTTTCCAGTTAGCAGGGTTTCATTAGGAAACTGGAATGACCATGCAATCATAAGTCTTGCTCAGAACACAGAAAAAGTTATATGGTCCTCACAATTTAAAAGGGGGGGGAAAAAAAAAAAAAGGTAGGTTTTTCTTTGTGGAGACCCACAGTGTCCTCAGATTTCATCATGAAATACAGTCAATCCAATGTTTAGAACCTCAGTTTCTATTAAGTTATGTTTTGTTTCCTTCTCTGTCTCCTTTAAAACAATCTTAAGCAAAAGTGGGGTTTTTTTTGTTTTTTTTTTTTTTTAATTTCAGAAAGCTCTGAAATCAGAGCCTGCACATCCCATGGGTGGATATTCTCCACTTGCACTTCCCTCCAGGCATTTTTTTCAGAATTTTTTGTTAACTATCTCTATTATGAAAAAAAAAAAAAAAACAAACCACAAAAAATCCCAAAACCAGTCAAACTCTAACCAATAGATGTACACACATAATAGAAAAGGCCTATTCCTCCAGAGCTTAAGTTTCCCCTTGCTTGAAAAACTGTACATTAATTAAAAAATCTATTTTCCCCCACTCTTTCTGAAATAACTGAGGCTGGAGATGTAACTCACAAATGCTTATATCTTGCATCCAAATGGAGGAGGAATATTTCTATGGGAGGAAAGTACACAGTTCAAATGAACTTTCACAATATAACTCAGCAACATTTTAATCAAAAAGGATTCTGTTGTTAGCACAGATGGAAGCAAAGCAGTAGGAACATAAGCTGTCCAACAGTAGCCGAGCCAGGAAACCAGAGGTCCTCAATTTAACAGTGTTGGCAGAGTGCAGTTCCCTGTAATTGTGCAGTGAGTCTGATCTTGCATACAGGCATAAGTTGGAATTGTTTCATTTTTGTGGAAATTGTTTTTAGGAATAGATTTCGGTGTCCATACCACTCAAATGTAAAATAAGTAGACTTATTGTGCTGCTGCACCAGTCGACAAGGACAACACTGGGATGTTCCCTCTCTATGTATTAACAGCCATTACTGATTTTACCCTCATAGAGCTGAGCCTGGGTAAGAAATGAATGACAAGTTAAGAGGAGAGAGCAGGAAGAGCTGCAGACAGGTATTATATCCCCTTATTTACATGGTGGTGTGAAGAAAGGATGGTAACAGACTCTCCCAGAGCTGTAGATTACTGAGACTCTTGCTAAGCTTGCAACTGTGGTGAGCTTGATGCCTTGGGAAGGATGACCTGAAACAGAGACTGGACAGAGGTAGTGAATAAAGTAAGTATTTATTGAAAGGCCTTTAGGGTACACCTTGGGCTGGACAGGACCTGACCAGGGATACACCCAGGGTGGACTTAGAATGGTCACAAAATGGATGACCAGTTATGAGGTCTTATATTTTTATAAGTTTTGGTCCATTTGCATATTGGGGTTTAATTGTCCAATTACAGCTTCAGGTTGTGAGGTCTCATCCTTCTTGTTCCTCCTTTCAGTCCACCGTTGTTTGTGCTTTTGGGCCTGAAAGTTGTCCTTGGCCTTCAGCAGGAAAAGGATTTGTTTTGTCTCCCTGCTCTGTGAAGAGAGCTGACTAACACTTAATATGAGACTCGGAACTAGGCAGCACAGAATCTGAAAAACATGAAAGCTAAAACTTAAGGCATCAAACTGAACTGCCACCAGCTGCTTGCTGTCCCTGCCCAGGATGTGATTTCCACCAGGGTCAGGGCATTACCCTGAAGGCAAAGTCCAGACTCACCTCATGTGGCCAGGGATGATGGATTCAGACTGAAGTGTTCCTGTAAAGCAGCTCTGAGACATTCTCCCAAGATAAGAACCTCAGCCAGAGGGACAGTAGCAGACGTGCTGGGCTGTGGCATCCATACCAGCCCCAGCTTTTTGCTAATTAAATGTGTGTCAGGCTGTCAGTAAGGCCCGAGGTAAATTGGAAAGGGAACAGGAGACCTTCAGCTGGCAGCTGGTCCTGTGGCCCTGATCAGTGCCTTCTCTGGAGAGCTGGGAGGGAGCAGAGCTTCTGCAAGTATTCTTCATAAGTTACATTTCTGCAGGCACCTGAACCCAGGGTAGGTTTTCTTTCCAGAGATGTAAGAGATTAAAAATCTAAATACAAGAAAGCTTGCAAAAGTGGCTCTGAGTTACCCGTTACTCCTGGGACTTGTTTTAATTCACTGATCCTGTGCTCTTAGTATTTGCCTTCTCCTTTTGCCTTTCAAGTGTAATCTCATTAGAAAAAATGATCTCAGAATTACCATTTGCTTTTTATTTCTTGGTTCGTTTTGCTTCAAGGGTTCAAAGTTTGGGCATTTTGTTATTTGTTTACCTCATAAAAAAGATTATCTGCTGCATTTGTTGAGATGAATATCTTTCTAAAATCTGGAAATGTGGCTGTGATCTTTATTGGCCTTCTCATCCATGCTGGATAGAAATCACAGTTCTTTTTTCTCATCTCATAATATCTCATAATATAAAGCAAGTGGTGCTGTATGACTAAAGAATTCAGATCATTTAGAAGTGCTTGACTTTATTTTCTGGTTGTTTTTTGTTTGTTTGGGCATGAGGAATGTTGTGTTTGTCTTTAAAAAGCCATCAGTAAGCAGCCACATGACTGTGAAATGCTAACAAGTCCTTTTTCCTTGGTGACTTCTGCTTTTGGGGATTAATTCTTGCTAATTTGCAAGTCCCACTCCATTTCGAGGGAGAAAGAATAAAGTAGAACAAAGGCTGATAAGCCACCTCCTCTATGATGAACAAGCATTTAAACTTACTGTCCTCACAACTACTGATAGTCTTGAGGCTGTAGGAATTTAGCTTGTGCACACAGCCCAAGCTTCAAAAAAGTTTCATCCCTGAGCTCATGAAGTGCTTACCTGTAGCACAGAACAGCCCACAAGAGAAACTAGGCCCATGTTTTTTAGGCAACCAACTCAACTCAAAGGAAGTAAAAAAAATAAAAAAATCTTAGCAGATGAATGTATTTGGAGGCTGTTGCTGTTTCCAATTATATTGTACATAGGATTAAAGAGAACCAAAAAGGTATTTCCTTTGCTGACACAATCATGTGTAGCCACATACACATTTTTGAAAGAAGATTTCAGAAAAGGAAAAGCCAACTTCTGTTCTAGAACATAAATATTTTCTCTTATTTGTGTTAAAGAAACAGCAAATTAATTAAGGATTTTTCCATTTTTCAGGAATATAGTGCCTTTAAAGGCACTTTCTTTTGTTTTGTGTTTTCCCCAAAGGAAGGAGACTTTGGTGTAAATAAAGATTCTGGAGTCCTTGAATTATCCTCCTGGGCTATCTGTGAATCTAATCTTAGCCAAACACTTTCTAGTTATACGATATAGTCAGAGATTACGGGCCAAATTCTCTTTTCAGTTATTCTGTTGAAACCCATTGAAATCAATGTGAGATTGGACTTGTGTAACAGGGAAGATTTGGGCCACTGTCTGCAAGAGATAAGAACTGGGCCAATACTATAACAGCCTTTCTCAAAAAAAAAACCCAAAAAACTTATTCAAGCAAACTTAGGGTCACGTGCTGTCCTTGATGTGCACATGCAGAGCTTCAAGGGTTGATGTTGGACACATATTTAGAAAAAAATTTTTTTGCTAGTGTTTTTAGGTACAGAAGGAGTTTGGGTGGAAAAGTATCCAAAATTTAATTAATTTTACAATTAAGCTCATGATGGCCTACATTTATTTTGTAGGTGAGCAGCCTTTTTCTGTGGCACAATGCAAATGACCCTCCCAATAACTGATGTTATAACTCTAGGTGATAAAGTGCATAGAAAAAGGGAGCTTTTCCCTACAGTATTGCAATATCTTTTGTCGAAATAACGTGATCTCATCTCTTCTCCCTTCCTTTTCCAGACTTTGCTACAGCACTTATGAGAAATAATGCTATTTGGTGCTGTTACGGAATTTCAATCTCTAAATCAAAGCACTCAAAAAGGTTAACTCTCTTTAGGTGAAAGAAAGAAACTTACTACAAGCCACTAGGATTGTTTGCTCATGGGGCTGAATAGAGAACAAGTTCTGACCACATCAGTACCTTCTTTTAACTGGGGGGTAGAGAGGCAAAAGGTGTTTTAGTTTGCATTTATGCTAAACAGCTCACCTTCTTCTGCCATGTTTTAATTGAAACTTGGTATGTTTCTTGTTTTACTGTCTAGGTTTTTTGGATACCATCAGGATTAAAAGTGAACCTTAGCATCTTAGGCACTGCTGTCTTTACTCTTCAGTTCCTTTCATCTATTTTTGGGAGCAGTGCCTCAGACTTCCCCTTAAATCCACTTTGGTAGGTCACCATACCTGTGGCCCTGTTTTCTTGGTAGCAGTGACCATAGGAGCTGCAAACTGGTCCACACTGGTACTTTCTAAAATTGTCCTGCTGTGCTTCTGCATTGGCATGCTTGTGATGCTGTTTTCTGTGACTGATGTAGACGTATTGACATGTTTAAATTCATAGAATTGTTAATATTGGAAAGGACCTTAAAATCATCATGATCCAAATCCCCTGCCATGGGCAGGGGCACCTCCCACTAGGCCAGGTTGTCCCAGTCCCCATCCAACCTTGAAGACTTTTATGGATGGGGCATCCACAGCTTCCTGAACAAAAATGGTGTGTAGCACTGCTTTGTGCTGGTAAGTAGATGTGTTGTATATTAAAAGGAGCTGTGGTGGTTCTTTGGTGTTTGGTTTTTTTTGTGGGTTTCTTTTTTTGTGTGTTTTGTTTTATTTTTGTTTTTCTGGATATAATGCTAGGAATTTTTTCTATCTGCCACTGGAAAAAAAAAAACAAAACAACAAACCATAAAATATTTTAAGGCTCTTGGGTAAAAGGGGATTTATAGGAATGCAAGCTAGTATTATTATAGTCACTTTATTAAGTGAAAATAGTACTTGTCGTTGTTTTGGCATAAAATCTGTGCACATGAGAAAGAGCAGTTGGCAGCCTGTAGGAAGATCACCATGTGCTGGATGCTGACAATAATGAACAGCTCTGGAACAGCAGCAGGAACCACTCTGCTGCATGTGCACCCTGCAACAGCTTCATCCAGAGTGGCAAAGACAAGTAAAACCAAGCTACAGCAGTGTGAGGAAAATTCAAAATAAAGTGAGCAGCAAACTACACCTGGGGCTCTTCTTAGAGAATAAATTGGATACATAGTAAAGCAGAACTTGTGTTGATTGGCAGCTGACACTAGCTCTTTCTTAAATTGGATATTATTTGGGATTTTACTGTAGCACTGAACACGGAAAAGAGACTCATGCGAGTTATTCAGCATGAATCAGAGGTGGTAAACCTTTTGAAAGACCTGCCACACTGAAAGGTTTGTTTATTCCCATTTGGACAGGTTTTCTTCTCTGAGATGTACCTAAAAATCCTCATGCTTTGACCCCTTTTGTTCATTTGCACCTCTTCTCTGTTTCTTTAATTCTCCTACGAAAGCCTGGATTTCTGTGGGGAACTGCAGTGTGAAAATGTTGCCCTGTTTCCTGAAAGTGAAATAAAGGTATTTCCTAAGAAACATAAAGATTTTACAAGCAATAGCAAAGAAATGCAGATAGATTAATCTGGATACAATGAATTCCACATGTAATACAAGATTGAATGTTCCTTTTCTTTTTCATTTATTGGTGACAACACTACAACACTACACTCCAAATTATGAAACCCCAGAAATAGAGTCCTAATTACCCAGACTGCTGATCAAGGCAATCATCTGGGTTTTTGGGACACTTGTATGCACATTTCTTTCCAATTAGCACATTCCAGATCAGGTCCCAGTAGCTGCCTGAAATCAGCTTTTCATAGATGCAGTAAATATTTTTTCTGAGCAAAGGGGAAAACTTCAGGTAGTCATGGGATAAAGTAGGTGACATCTTTGAATATCCCATAGTTATAAGCCACTTACTTAAGATGTACAGCATGAAAGTAAGTCTTTGATCTGAATCTAAGACCAAAGGCATCAATTTTCCCTTTCTTTTTTCTTTACACTACTTTATATTGTTGAGCCTAAAGATAGATAATTGATTGAAAAAATGCTATAATTTAAACCATTAGCATGTCATTGTATTCTTGATAATGTTCTCTGGATTCTTTTATCTAATTCAGGTTTAATTTGACTTCAATTTTTTGTTGTAACTTTCTTCTGCATTAAAGGTTTGACCAAAATTCTTTCATTAATATGCTTGGCTCAAACCATTTACTTTCCTGTTAAATTTAGGAATGGACTTGCTTGATGCAAAATTGGTGCTATATTTACCTTTCATTTATTTTAGAAAAGTGCATGCCAGAATATAGTAGTGGCATAAATTAGAAGTTTGACCAGATCTGTAAAGTCAGAAAATGGGTACCACGTGGAAACTTGCATTCCTGTTGTCTGATTTCGGGAATTAAAAAGAACTACCTGGAAGGTTGTGCCCTGACATAGAAGAATTGAGAGAGAAGGAGGGAAAAAAATCATATTTAAGAAGAACACTAAAAGAATACACATTTCTCGTTTATCTGGACTAGCACATTTATTGGGTAAGTCAAAGAAATGCCTTTATATTTTATTGCTGTGATTTAATTTCCCCATTTTTTAGGTTTTCATCTTACTGCATAGGGTACATAAAGCAGCATTTCAAGAACAAAAGCAAATGAAAACTATGATTTTTCTTTTTCCAACTGCCCCAAGTGTTCTTAAGCCAAATAAAAACATGGCTAGACATAATTTTTAAATACAACTCCAGGTACAACTTAGAACTAAAAGGAGTCATTTTTTCAAACCACAAAGCCTTTGGGACACTCAGGGAAATGAGTGAAGAATAAAAAAATATTGTGTGCTTATATATATGTGTATTTTGCAGTGACAGCCTCTGCCAGAATGAGTTCCAGTTAGATTTGTCTGTATCACTAAAATTCTACTTCCCTCTTTTCCTGCGCGTTTCCAGTGCACTGTTTCCATCAGTCCATTAGTCTTTGTTCCATCGTGCTAATTATCCACCCAGACTCTTTGAGTTGTTCATCCAGCTCAGCGGCACTCACGCTGTGGGTGAATTAATTAAAGCCCTGAGAAATCCATGCTCAGCAAGGAGAACGATTGGCAGGGTGCACTTGGATGTGGATTCACCTGCCAGGACCTCGGGGCGCAGGGAGGAACTGCTGTGAGCGTGTCCCGTGTGCGGGTTCTGCGTCTCGAGCCGAGGCCATCAGTCATGCAGCAAGAGGCTGCTGCAGCCGCATCTGCTCCCCCTGCCCCCTTCAGCTGGCCCCATCCTGCTCCAGTGGGGTGAAGGATGGTGAGAATTAATGCCTGGTGAATGCATTATGTGTAGGGAAGGAGTGCAGGAAGGTGTCCAGGAGCCTGGAATAGAGGGAATTCGGATGAAGCGCCTGCATGACAGCAGGACCTGGAGGAGTGTCACTGCCAAGCCATCTGGGATAGAAATTTGGTAATGAGAGGACACTATTGCACCATTCCATCATCTGTGATGATTTCCTGGAAGTTTTAAGTCTTGGTGTGTGAATAAGTCCAGAACTCTAACATAGGAGACTGGCTGACAGCCTTCCTAAGAATTAAGCCCAGTGAGTAACACTGGCTCTAATGCAGTTAGACTATAACTGCCTAATTGTGTTACCAAGGAAATTTCAGAGATTTCACTGTGATTATGCACAACGTGTGTGTGTGTGTGTGTGTGTGTGTGTGTGTGTGTGTGTGTGTGTGTGTGTGTGTGTGTGTGTGTGTGTGTGTGTGTGTGTGTCACAGTTCATCCATTATTTAGCCAGTTATTCTTAGGATCTGGGTTTGCATTAGATTACTGGGAGCCTGCCTGTGGCCTTGTAAAGGAGGAAGCAATCAATAGCAGGGGCCTGCTGCTGTCCTTACCAATGTCAGTGAGTTTTGCAAAAGGATTCCCAAAGAACAGGGATAGCATTTAGGGCCTCAACCACATAAGGACTTGCAAAGAAGAGGGATAACAATTAGGGCCTCTACCACATATTCAAAAATAGAACAGATTGTGTGCAAACTGATCAAATAATTCTTTGTCTCTACAGCGTCTCTTATTTCTATTCATCAGCAGATGATCTTATCACTTGGTTTCACATGAGCTGCATTGCTTTTGATGATGTCATTTTTAGAGCTCTTTTGTTTAAAACTGTGCAACTTCCCTTATGGACACTTTTATTAATTTAGTTCAATATTTCATTGATTTAGTTTTATATGAGAGAGAAATCACTTAAAACTGATATGAATTGAGTTTAAATTGGATTGCCATAGATGCTGTTGAGTTCACAAATTTTGCAACCTAATAATAACTTCAAGGGCCTTCATTCCCTCTTCATTGCTCCCTTTCAAGCTCTATAATAAGTCAATTGTTTTTCACCCCACTCATCTTGCAGCAAGACTTCAGTTAATTAGAATTTAGTTAATCTTTTAATGCTTAACATTTTAAAACCAGAGACAAATATTTCTTAAGAGTCAGCATTGTACATATAATTTATAACTTTTAAAATCCATCAGTTGCAAACAGTCTTATAGTAGGGGGACTTCTGTTTTGTTTAAATGTTGGATTTTTTTTTTTTTTTTTTTTAATATTTACTATTTCTTAGTAGGAAACTTTAAGAGAATTCACTTTCATAATTTCAGAGAAGGTCTTCTGATTTAGCAGACTGCAGGTTTAGCATAGTGTAATGTGCTGTGATGGAGTCAGCTACCTTTGAGCTACTGCTCTAAAATTGGCCATTGGCCAGGCTGATTTGCTTCACGAATTAGAGAAAATTAAAGCCTTTTGCCCTGGTGGTGCTTACTGGCAAATAAGAGCTTCTGGAACTTAGGGACATCACAGATCTGTCCTTTTTTTTCCTGATTATCTTCTCTGCAGTCGAGTCCAGTGAAAAGGACATGGCACCACACCAATATTCTTGCTCATTAGTGACAATCTTGTCCCTAGGAATACTGTGCTTTTGGGCTTATCCATTCATTGGCTCCAAAGCAGATAAAATGGTGCTGTTGCTTTGATATTTAGTGGATTATCACATTGAAATGCTACTGGTTGTGTCCAGAAAGTTTCTAAGATCTGACATACATTCCTTTAAAAACATTTAAAAGATGACGTGTTAGAAGAGTTACCTGTTGCCTTGTAACCAGGTGGGCTGGAGCTTATTACAGCAGAAGCAAGAGCAAGGATGTTTTACAGCCTTTTGGTTTTGCCTTTTTGTTGCTGTTCTCCTGAGGGAAACAAAACCATGTGCTAGCAAGCAGAAGCTGCCAGTTTAGCAAAGCGAAGGTACAGGTCTTACAAGAAATGCTGTGAAACTTGTGGCAATAACAAGACAAAACCAGATGCAGCTGCAAAAACAAAAAAACAAACCTCTATCTTATATCTTGGCTTGTATCTTCTTTTTGTAATGGTTAGGCATCCCATTCCGGAAGAATGTATGAGGCTAATGTCTGAATTATGATGACAGTGCAACAATAGCAAATTTGAAAGACCATTTGTTCAAGGAAGCAGTTTGGCAGTGGAAGCATTGTGCAGTAGTAGAGATCTAAATAGTGCAGAGTTGTTATTGTTTAACATTGGACATCAAGATGTGGCACTGTCAGAATGAAGTGCTGAATGAGATCCATAGCTACATTATGAAATAAATTACTCTGGTAGCACTCAAGTAGTAGAGCTTCATTTTAGTTCCCTGTCAGATGCAGTATGAAAGAATTTTGAAAGAATATGAAAGAATTTACAGTCTTTTTTTTTTTTTTTCTGTCTACCCAACAGATACACCTGCAGCAGGTGACAGAAAAGAAGACAAAATTACCAGAAGCTATTGCAGGATTTCTATTCAAGATGAGAAATATTATTGCAGGTATCTCCTAGAAATAATATTCACTTTGAAAATTTTAGGCACATTTGTCAGACATAGGAATTCAAAATAGTCACAGTTTACATTTCTGAAGGCATATCTGCACATAAACTGGCTGAATCAGAACAAGGATCTGCGTGCATATCATGCCTTGTGCTGTTACACAACAGGTCAGATTAGATAGTCTTTTCTTGCTTCGAAATTTCTATGAATCAAATTCAATTTCTGAACTTTGGATGAATCTCAGATTTTCTTTTCATATGCAAATTAGGTTTAATTTATCCCAGAACAGCTACAACACATCTGCAATCAGTGTCACCATGATAGGATCAGGTTAGGTTCAGTTCACTGAATTAAACCATTTCATTGGCTTTAGTTTCTTTGGACACTACAGGAAGTATTCATATAAAATAACCACAGTATTAATTACTGCTGTAAAATATACACCTGAACACACTGTAGACTATATTACCATGGACAATAGAAATGTGACCCCCCCCGACCCCACTCAAGGGGGTCACAGCTTTGTCTGACATGAGGTTGCCACTTGTCCCATAGAAAATTATACTTCTCATAATATATTCTCAAACCCCATGTTCTCTTTTTGGAGGGGTAAAGACTATTGCTTAACTTCTATTTTCCACTTCTATATGAAAAAAAAAAAGAGTGAAATCTAACAACAGCTGTTCTACACAATCTTTCATTTGTCCTGTCCCTAATGTATTGCTGCTGTGTTCCTTGTCGGATGGGAACACCTGTTTTGTTCTGAAGGTTGCAGATGTGCAGCTGGGGTCAACATCACCTCAACAAAACTGCTAATAATAGGATTTCTTCCCTTTTGAGAGAAGCTACCAAATGAAGACCTTGTGATGTGCTTACTGGATACCTCAACCAACAAGCACCCAACAAGCAGAGCTACTATTGTCAATATCTCTGTAATCTTAGTCTAGTATATCTAGATCATTTAGGACTGGGCTTAAAGATCCATGCACTGCTGCCCTAGCTGTAGCCAAGGCTGCATATTTGTCAGTGGTTATTGGAGAACATAGATGGTGAATTTGCACTGTGGCACTGCTGTTTATTTTCCTTACCAGCATCTTAGTGGTCCCTTCATGAAAGAAAAGGGATGTTTAAATCCAGTATGCTTTGAAATATGTTTCTTCAGGCACTGCAATCTTGTCACTTAGCAAATGCAACTAACGTGGGTCCTCATACATGAATGAGCCACCCGAATGACACTTTACTTTCACACAGACAATTGTTGGGGCTGCTGTGCTGGGGCAGCTCTAGAAGTGAGGAGATGGAGTCACATCCTCCTCAGATACTATTTTCAGAATGAAAAAAGTATAAGAGGAGGTTTAAGTCCTAAGGAAAGTGTGCATAACTCAGGTATTCTATTGAATATGAGGGAAATGAAAAGGAAGAACTGTGAGTCCTGGAGAACTGTTACTTTACGACATAATGAAGAAGCTTATTGCCCAGCATATATAAGCAGTTAACTGCAATAGTTTGGTGCTCCATCTTCATGGTGATATATTAAATACACCATTATTTCACGTAGCTTCGAGTAGTAAACTTTATTATGATTATAAATGATAGACATTAATGGATCATTAATCCATATAATAATACTGAATTTTCATAAAACAATTTCAAATCATTTAAAATTCTCCCTAAGAACCTTTCTGACACCCTCCACTAGAAAATGACTTTATTTATCCCAAATCATTCCACACTTCCCTGGTTCCACTAATTACTGCTTCAATTCTCAGTTGTTTGTTCACATCACCTTTAACCATCATTCCCATAAATTAAAATACACCACCAGCTTGTCAGGCTTCAGATGAATTTCTGAGATTGTATTTCCCAAAGTGTACACTATAGATGGTGCCCAAGAAGGTTCTACACATGAATCACATTATGGTATTCTATGGAATATGATTAAATTTTTGGCTATGCTATGTATAATTACTGTGACAGGGTTTTTTTTAACATCTTAAGTAACCAGCTGATTAATTCATGTCTTGAGGTAGCTGAGATCTGCAGTTAATGGCTACCCTTTTTTTGCTGAATTTTAGGATAGTAACTATTGGCCATGTACCACAAAAGTCAGGAAACTGAGGCCAATTGATACCTAATGCAATAAGGTTCCTTGCTATGGAATGAATAAATAAGCATAGGCACAAATCTCATAGATCCTGAAATGTGTTGTATTTACCATAAACTAGATTAGCATGTGGGATCTGCCGTGATATAATAAGGGCTCAAATCCACTCATGTGACTTTGGACAAAGTCTAATTGTGTGGTCTTTCCAATTCAGGTCTTTCTTTATGGTTGATTGCAGTCTGAAATTGTGCACATGTGCTTTGTTTATTAAGTCAGGATAAAGACTGCCATGGAACTAAATTATGAACTGATGCAGTCATGCTTGTGAAGTTAAGTATAAATAATAAGTATAAAACTCTAATAAGTACAAAACGATTTTTTAATTGCTCAGATTCTTTTTGCCTTTCCATAAACTTATTTCTAAATGCACCTTAGCACAGACATGTGTCAGTTAATGGCTGCCTCGATGACATTCCAAGCTCCTGACCTGGCTGTGTTTCTGGAGGGCTCCTGCTGACCCAGAGCTGCAGTTGGTAAAGGCTCACTGCATTATCTGTCTGTCTGTTCACATGCACTGCTGCAGTCTGACTGGTGTCAGGAGCAGTGTGTTCCCCTGAGTGCTGCCTCGGGCTCCTTCTGCCTTCAAGCTGCCACTCGTGGAACAGTGACTGCCTGCTTAGATGCTGAAGTGCTTCATGCCTATAACACCTAAATTCTGATCTTAAAGCTATGTGGAGATTTATTCTGACCCCTTTTGTGTAATTTCTGTGTGCCACTGCAGTGGTCACCCATGATAATTGGGCATCACCAAACTCCCAATAATTTAAAACATGCTGTACATGGAACAACATTTAAGGAATTTTTTGATTTCTGTAGGTGAAGCTGTCAAGAAATGGATTTTCCTCATTAAGCTGGAGCATCAAAGACTTGTAATTCTTCTGCACGCAAAAAGTTTGTCAAATTGACATAACTTTATAGCCAGGTTAGCAGAAATATGAATTAAAACTATTAAGATTCTCCTGTCATTTTATTTTCATAGAACAAATGCATTCTTATGAAGTGCATCTGAAGTCTTTATCTTTGAAAATTAATTAGTAAATTGACTGATATCTCAAGACAGACTTGCAGCTCTGGAGTGAGATCAAATAATGATGAGTAGCAGTAATCTGAAGAAGTATATTCTAATAATTTGATTTTGAATCATGGTCTGGCATTGTGAAAGCATCTATGTGAGGAACTATTTGAAATTGCTTAGTTAAATTATATTTTGTCATTAAAGTGAAGCTGTAACTTTACGAGATTTCAATCGTATTTTTCTTCAGGTTTCTATTAACTTTTTAGCCTCTTATTTGACTTTTTTTTTAATTTCAGAATTTCCTATGAATAGTCCAAATTTCTACATTTTCCAGCCAGATATTCTGTATGATTCATTTTGAACCTCTTTGGTGTAAGCTGATTCTTGACAATACAAAAAGTATTTCAAATATATATGGAAATGCATCGTATTCTCCTGCTGTTTGTCAAAATCTTTTTGCTTTTACACAGGTGTTTCCTCCTTGATCTTCATATTCTGATTGGCAACATTTTTTAAATAAGTATTTTTTTTCACTGAAAAAAGGTAATTTGAATAATTATCATATTTCTTCATTGAAATATTGCTGTGCTTTAAAAAATGCTTATCCAAAGTATATATGTGGTGAAATACTTTTGTTTGTTTGTTTTCTGGTTTGTTTTGAAGAAAGATGATCATGAATCAGTTACTGGGTTTCTCAAGGCTTGGGTATCTTGGAATTAAGACACTATACGCTTCTAGACTTTATCCAAGATCGAAGGACAAAAGCCTTTGAAAGAAATCCCTACAAGGAATCAGTTTGATGTTCACATGAACCCAAAATTGATGCTGCTTTGAATTCAGCCTGTGTCTGTGAGCTCTCCCCTTTCTTGGAACTGGCCTCATGTAGAAGAGGTAGCCATAAAGGAGTCTGCAACCAGTTTCTTTGCTGGTCCAGTTCGCATGTGGTGTATTTTCACAGAAAGAGGACAATTAAGTCTTTGTCCTGCTTTTGCATATTCAGAGAAAGGCCTTTTTTCAAACATCTCACTCTCAGAGCACACGAAAGTGTGGCTTGCAGAGGCCATGTACATGCATTTATTGTACCCATTGAGACTCCATTCCTGTGAATGATCACCTGTAATAATCCAAAATTATTACTTTGGTGACTGTGTGCTTAATTTTGCTACTCTTTTTCTCCTGGTGCGTAAAGGATGCATTATGCAAGGTGGGTAATGCTGTTCCCTCTAAAAATAAAGATTTATAAAAGCATTTGTGGGAATGTAGTCGTTCAATAAGAAAGCTCTAATTGCAGAATTCAGTGAATGTTTTACAGTGATTAATTTATCTACTATATCTACTTTCTTGTTGTGCAAACAGAACAAAAATAAATTGTCATTGCCTTACATTGTATACTAAAACACAGTCTTTACAACAGAAAGGCTAAATGATAAAATTACTCTAAGTAAGACACACAAGGAAGTCTAGAAATAAGGATTTGTTTGTGGGCTTTTTTCCTGCCTTCCTTTAAAAATTCTAATATATGTTCTTTGCATGGGCATTGTAAAATAGGCTGGTTTTAGGATGGTTCTGAGTGGGAGAAAGGTAATTTGACATAATAAGAAATACCTTTGCAAGTCTTCAAGCTGTTCTATTGAGAATATAGTGTTATAATTCTGCCACATAGGGCACAAAAGGAAATAATAAAAATAAAAGCTGAATTATGATATGGAGAGATTGCAAATGAACTGTGATTTCAAGATGGATTTTTTTTTTCTTTTGTTAAATCTGAAAATAATAGAAATTACAGGTAGTTTGTTTGGGCTGTTTTGCGAACTATCTAATTAAAATGTTATTGCACTTTAGAAGAAAAATAATAAGAATACTTGGTGGAGTCTGGCAAAGGACATTTACCAAAAGTTTATCCAAAACTGTATTTTACATTTTTATTTCTTAAACACTTGTCTGTACATATTTCCTTTTTATCTTTTGCAGCTCCAGAAGTGATTTCAGTAGTTGTATTTTAAAACCAAATATTGAAAATAAGTCTGTAAAGATCAATATAAAGCTAAATTATTCAGTACCAGACAGAACAAAATGTTTTGTTCCACCTCTCTTATTATTAAATATTGAAATGCAATCTCTGAGTATTTCTTAAGTAGAGTAATATTTTAGCATCCTTATAAAAAAAGCCAATTCTAAATCCACCTAGAAGTGAATGATGGTTTGTTTTTTTAAAATGCTTTTCTCTCTTCAAGTTGTAGAGAATTTAAGTCTAAGGTGTGTCCTGTGCTAAACTTCCATGTAGTAAACAAGAAAGATGTGTATTACTAGTTAATCTTTTGCTATTATCCAGCCTCCGCTTCCTCTAAACCACAAGATCTTATGAGGAACTAAAACATACTGGTTTTATTGAAAAGGGCTTTTTTAAATTAAAAGAAAATCAAAGTAAGTATAGTTAAAATACATTTGATTGGAGAACATTCACTTTTGCAAAGCAATTCAACAAACATTGGCTTTCTGCCTATAATGCACTTTGTTTTTCCTCTGTAAATAACATTTTCATATAGCATTAACAATCCATTTCCTTTCCTCTATGATGATAAATATTTTTCATGTCTGTATTTGGTCTTTAAAAAAACAAACAAAAAACCCTGAAGTACTGCAGACATATAAAACTTGTGCATGTTGAGTTTTTGAAGAGAGATTTCACTGAAGTCTAGAAGATTTCTTGGTTCTTAATATTTTTATGGTTGGCTCATTTGAATTCAGACCTCTGATGTGCTTTGTCTTTGCGAAGTGTGCTACAAGGTCACAAGTTTCTGTGGTTATAAAACTGTTCCAGTGTTCTTAAATTCTAGTAGTTTCTGTTGTTTCAGTTAAGTCTCCTTTTTTTTATTTTTTAATTTATTTTTTCTCCTATTGATATGGAGAAATGAAAAATGGAGAATTTGCAGTTTTCTGTCTGTGAGATTATTGAGTGCTTTATGTGGTGTCTCATATAAAATTAACAGAATTTAGAGAGGAAAGTAGAGAACATGAATATTCCAGCATTTGGAAGAGAGATACTGAGATTGACAGCTGTTAATTTTTAATTTTTTTTTCATAAACCTTTAAAATATTCTGAGTCTTGCACTGTGCAATACAGTATAGTACATCCTAGTACATCCCCCATTGTATGACCAATGGCTAGTATGAGGGTACCTCTGTGTTTATTTTCTTTTAAGTCGTTTTGAGCCAATTCAGAAGTAAAAATCCAGACCTGGATCAGACTGGCAGATTCTATGAGGTCATCCAGCAACCTACATGAGTTAGCAAACTCCCTTTTTCAAGTGATATGTCCAAGTCCAAGACTGAAATTTCTGTTGATTTATCTTTGGTGAACACATAGTGCCGTTCCACTGTCTCTCCAAGGAAAAGCAGCTTGCCATCCACAACTGTGAACTGTGCAGTGAGATGATGGATGCCACCACATGGAGGACAAGCCAACAGGCAGGTGAAATTAAGCTGATTTCTTTCTCCAGGCAGCAACTGACAGAACGAGAGAGGACACAGTCCTAAGCTGCACCAAGGGAAATTGAGGCTGGATATTAGGGAAAAGTTTTTTGCAGAAAGGGTGGTAAAATATTGGAATGGTTTGCCCAGGGAGGTGGTGGAGTCACCATCCCTGAATGTGTTTAAAAAAAGACTGGATGTGGTACTTGGTGCCATGGTTCAGTTGAGGTGTTAAGGCTGGGTTGGACTCAATGATCTTGGAGGTCTCTTCCAACCTAGTGATTCTGTAAAAGGCACACAAAAGGAACATGGGCCACAGAGTGAGAAGGAGGTGGGGAGGATTCCCCTGCTGAGAGATGCAGATTATCACACCCTGGTCAGGGCTGTGGTGGAAGAGAGCGTTGTCAGAGGCTGAGGAAAGGGAAAAGGCATGTCTGAACCCTGAGGAGATGGGGAACAGGCAGAGATGGAATGCAGGGGCAAGTTGTTTGGTAATAGTTGTGGTGGAGGTGTGAAGGTAGGAAGCAGCCATCCAGTAAATCTCCTAAGGAGGGATCAGTATGCATCACTCCTTCCATGGAATGCAATGAGGCTGCAGTGAAGCGAGCATTAAAAGGCTAATTGTGTAACATGCAGCATTATGCAGCATATAACCCCAATCTTTTTCCTGCTCACAGTTCAATCAGTGGGAGTTTTGCCTCCTCCCTCTGCTTGGGATGAAGTTATAGCAACTCTGTGATGTGAAGTTGACTTTGGTTGAAAGAAACGGTCCTTTGTGTTGGAGTAGAGGTTGAATACAGTTCCACACTTTTTTTCCCTTGTCACCTTCCCCTGCTTTTGATGCTTGTTGCGTAACCCTGTGTGCTACAGAAGATGCAACTCAACATTTTGTAAGGTTTATTTCTAGCAGTTTGCAGCAAACTCACGTTGAGTGTGCCGGTTTTCCAGTCCTTAAAATACAGTCATTTTTGTGATGACTTTTTTTCACATAGCCAGGACACATCACATGTCTGAAGTAACAAACTATAATTTATTTCCATGGAGAATGATGGTTTCTGAATTTTGCAGGTTTTGGTGCTTGTTCATGTGTTGGGGTGTTACAAGTTCAGAAGTAAGAAGTTTCTTGCCTTGGAGTAAGAAGGTAATCGTAGCCATTTCTGCTTAAGTTTAGTATTTTTACCACAAGATGGGGAAAGGAGAAAAAACTAGTGGGGAAGTAACACAAGTGGCTTAGACCAAAAATGCAGAAGGCAATTTAAAAGATTAATTTGAACCTTACATATATTGTACCTCTGAGAACTGCAGTGGACTCATCAAGTGTCCATTGCAGCCAACAGCATTTTAAATTGTGACTTTCCTAGCATTCAAGTATTATTTGACAAGTTTGCCATGACCCCAAGCTTTCTGCATGGGGGTGTAGTACTGCAGGTGTTGTTTCAAAGTTTAAGACTAATTTGCCACCAATAGTCAAATTATGCTATTGCAAAAGTGCCAGTTCTTAGCTTTCTGATTCCCATCTCTTGTCTTAAGCCTTGTCAGTATATTCATAAACTGTCTCTGGCCTCCTGCAATTCAGTAGGTGGAAGAAAAAAAAGAACCTTATAATGTGTAAATATCAATGAATGCAACATTTATCACACAGGAAGGTCTGACACTGTAAGGACAGCTCTGAGATTTAACTAACAACTTTACTAAAATTTCTAGGCTTTCTCTACTATGGAGGTTCTGAATTTGGTTTTTTTGTTGGCTTTTTTTTTTTTCTTTTTCCTGTTTTGTTTTGTTTAGCCTGGAAGTGTTAACTGATGTATAAAATAGATTTATGTTGTATTATTTATTTGGAAAACCTGCTACCAGTTTCCACGGCAGCTCAGAGATCTGAAAAGGTGAATGAAGTTTAAATATTTAAAATCCAGTGCCACCACAGATAGCATACTCTGGTAACTCCAAAGGTACTGAGGAGAATCATCTTGTGGAAATTTGTTCAGTCTAATGCTTAGAGGAAAGGAAGAGACGCTATCTCTCTCTGCACAGCAGAAGAGAGTAATTCAGTTCCTCCACAGACAGTGTTTACAGGCATAAAACAGCCAAGGGAGTATATCAGCTTAATATGTACCCTGATACAATATACCTGCCTTTTCCCATATGAGAAAATAAATTTGCAGGTGTAGCAAGTATTTCCTAAATGCCAGGCTTTTCTGGCTTGCAAATTGCACGATGTTTGTCATTTATCATACGTTTTAGACCATTCTTGTGGCCTGTCACTATAGCAACTCTATTGGCTTCTACAGCAACACCTGGTCCTATCAGTAGCTTTAGCCCATCAAAGTTTCTTCATAAATAATCCATGTGAAAGTGAATGTAGCTGTCATGTTAATTTGTGGCTAACCTGGTTCTGGCAAGTTTATAATTATATTTATGAAGCAAATAAAGCAGATTGTTTTCTTTTTCTTCAGCGATGACTTAATGTAAGCTGACGGAAACAAATAAAAGAAGCTTTACTGATCACGGTCAAAGTAAAAATAAGGATGTCATGAGGATGTTCTAGTTACCATCTCACAAAAACACTCCTAAATCTGTCTGACCTCTAGTTAATATTCATAGTGGTACTCTTCACAAAACCTGTTTCCTTTTCCAGTAAATACTATATACAACCTTTGGTTGCTTAATTCCCTTCCTCCTCCACTTCCCACTTCAACTCTTTTCTACTCTTGCCCCCACTGAGGTTTCAATCCCTTAAAGTTAGGGATAGCATCCACAGATGACAAAGTAATATTTATATCTCAAAATATTACCTTATATCAAGAAGGATACAGTTGAGTTGAGCTTCTGTTCACCACCCACACTAAATGTGGATAATAGTAGGCTGAGGGTTTGCTTCTGCCTTTACTCTCAGTGTCTCCTCTCCAAAAAAGGTCCTAATTTTGTGGCAGACTTTTCCATACATAGGCCAAAGAACTGCTGGCTTCAGAAGTCCAAAATTCTAAATTGTGTTAATGCTTTTCTATTGCTCTTGATACCTGAATATATGGATGGGAGATAGTTGGAGCAATAGAAGTCTGCAATTCTTCCCTTCTGTTGCTTTCATAGACACATTGACTAGAAAATGCAATATTGCTGGTATAAAGTAGAAGCAAATAATCTTAGACTGAAAATAAACTGTTTGAGAGACTGTAAGGGAAAAGTGTGCCCACAGGACATAATATCCTCCAGAATTACTCCTTATACATCACTGTTCAAGTCTGATGAAAACTTTCTGATTACTTTCAGAGGAAGAGATGGTTATCTCTTCAGTCAAGATAAACAGCTAGGTTCACAAAATGGTGATTGTCATCAGTGGGCACTGCAATCTGGCACTGAAAAAGATATGCACATGACATATAATTATGGTTCCCATCTCTATACTTGTTTGACAATGAATATTTAAACTACTAGTAAATTTTGTGGGTTGTATTTCTGTTTATACAGATATTCTGAACTACATTTATATCTCTGGCAACTGAAATAAACTATTTTTATCTGTAAAAGAATTCCTAAGGCATATGTTTAATGTATTTGAGATTCTAATTTTACTGTTTCCTGTACTACAGGAGACTTTCATTAATTCAGATCATTGTGACACTTTTTGTAGCTCACATCATAAAGAACAATTTCCCCATTCATAATTATACCTTCCTGCCAAAATTTTTCTTTCTCCCAGTCTCTGAAAATAATTCCTTAAATACAGTATATATGACATGGTTTAGAAACCAAAGTAACCACATCAACTGACATCAAAGTAAGCCTTTCTTCAGGAGTTAAATGAAGTCAGTGTGTACAAGACCTATTTTCAGGAGTTAAATGAAGTCAGTCTGTACAAGACAGCTACAACTCACGTTGGAGGATCATTGCCATAGAAAATTAGCTTCTTCAGTTTGCTGCCTCTTCTTTTACAAATGCCAGTTCAGTTAAGAAGTGTCTGTGAGTTTATATCTGTGTATATAATTCATAGAGGAATTACATCTGGAGATGCTGCCTACTGAAATAGCTGACCTGCTTTTATCCCCTGAAGGATATTCGTTCAACACATCCCCTGAAAAAAAAAAAAAAAAAAGGATTTGCTTCCTCATCATAGTGTAATACTTACAACAACGAAACACATGCATAAAAATCTTGTTGTGCTGAACAAGGCCACTAATGCAAGAGCAGTGAGAGAATGTAGTAAAAAAAGAGACAGGGAAAAGAAGCTCGTTGTCAGCTCCCTCACCACAATGCTGGGATGAGTCAGAGAGGAAAGTCTGCCTCTGTCACGAGAATGCAAAGTCCAGCTGGTGACTCTGACCTTACCACTTCCAGTGTGTACAAAGAGAGGACACTCCCCATGAACTGTGTATCTCATTAGCATTTTGAAAGAACTCTGTTCTGAAAGCTAAAAGGGGTTCAGAATATGGCTGACCAAGTAAAACTGTAGTTACTGATGTACAAGTACAGATTTGAGAATTTCTTGTCCAAGCAGCCTGTTATGTAAAAATTAAGGAATTGGACCAGAGCATCTTTGAAAAGTATATCAGGTAAAATAATCTTACACGTATTTGAAATCAGTTGAATAATTCACTGATCAAAAATGCAATTACAACTCTGTATATATCAGATTATCATATGATCCTAAAACAGTGTTCAAAACAGAATCCTGAAGGTATGGTATGGAAAGGCACTGTGACCTACAGGGGACAGGGTCCTAACAGAGACACTGCAAAGATTTGCTTTTGGCCGAGCCAGTAGCACAGATCTTTTTCATTTCAGAAAAGAAACATCATGCAGCTCTCTGCTCTTCTGTGGCTCAGTACCTGGAGGGGAACCAGGAGCAACATGCCTGCTCTTTTGGCTGAGCACAGTTTCTGCTTGACATCTCCTGGGTTTTTTCCTTCAGGAGACTGACTTGAGGAATGAGTCATAAGTGTGGAGGTGGGAAGAATTCAGAAATCATCTGCATAAGGAAGAAATGAGGTAATTATGCCTGCACTTTAGTCTTTACAGTGTACTGTAAATCTGCAACATTTGGCAGTGAAAGGAACTAAGTGTATCACTAAAGTCTACCATAACCAGCTGACTTATTATTCATACCTGGAACGTTTTTCAGGGCAAAAGAAGGTCAAGAAATGGATGAGGCAAGTGAGGGAATGATGCATCTCCACAGTCTTTATTAAGAAAAATTAAGTTCAGATTTTGCATAACATTACTCACAAACGTGTCTGTTCAAAAAATGGTAACATTTCTCATTATTTTGAAGAAGACTGCAACTTCTTAAAATGTTATGTAAGTGTTCTGGTATGACTTTTCCCATTGTGGTAGGACTGCTCATGTGAAAACGTGAGTGAGATTATTTGGTTATCTTTGAATTCTTGTTTAGCATGTTTCTGTAGTCTTGCCAGCTTGTTCTTTACTGCTGTTAGCAATTTTTAGATTCAAATTTGGAAAACACCATATGCAGTCCTGGTCTTCCTGTTCTGTTTTTCTTACACAGGCAGGAAAATTACAAAAAGGCAAGTATTTTTATGAGAAAAAAGAGATGGCTTTGAAAAGTAACAATGTTGTTGGCTAAATATCCTGTTTTGAGAAATTTACTTTGATTTGATGGTGAAATAAGCATCAAGAATGTCAAATAAATTCTTTATTAGAATAGAGAGCATCTCCTCCAAGTTGTATCATAACAGCATCATATGATTATTTGCCACTTCTTTACACACAACCTTATAAGCAGCTTTCTAAACAAGAATTCTAAGAAGTAACTGCAGATAATAAATGAGGCATGATAAATAAATCTCACTATCATTTTGTGGAGTTGCTACAAATTTCTTAATTTAAAGCAGTAATTTCTTAATTTCTTAACGCAATTTCTTAATTTAAATATGTCGTGGGAAAGTCAACTAAAATAAATATTTTAAAAATTTAAAAAATTTAGAAACTTGGTGTTCTTGGTGGTGTCAGTGGCAATTCTACACTAATATAGAGCTGACCTTGTAATTTACTGGAACATCAAAAAATTATCTTAATTGTTACCAACTACTCCAACCTACAGCAGTTTCACAACTTTTTCTGAGCTTGTAAAATATGAAGTTTCTATTTGCATCACTTTGAATTTACAGTATAGATTGCACTTGTTTTTCTTCTTTATTGCCTCATTTAAACTTACTATTTAATGGTTATTTATATTTTCTTCTTGCTTTAGTTCGTAGCAAAATGTTGCACAGTGACCAAGTGGCCTCAAATCTCAAAGCTTTTCCCAACAATTGATCAGAATAGATCTTAGGTGGAGAACTACTTAAGCTTGTGTAGCTGAGAAGCTGATTTCAAGTAGCCAATGCCACTCATCACTGAAACAAGGAAGCCTTTGGGACTGTTGAACTGGCTGACTTTATTCCCAGTTTAAGTAGAAAGTTCAAGTGTACATCTGAAATAATAAAAAATGTTCTACCCCAGATATTTCTCAGCATAAAGCACAACATATTTTGATCAGAGAGTATCTAATGTTTGCAAACTTCATAAAATATACATATAGTCCTCTGTCTGATCTCAAAACATTTCGGTTTTAAAGAAATTATTACAATGTTTCTCATGTTTATATGGTTTTGCTTTTTTTATTCCATTTTAGGTAGAGAGGAAAGATAACAAAAGGAACTTTTAAAGAGGGAATTGAAATTCTTGTTTGTAGAAGGAAAAAGAAAAATAGGGAAAAAAATATAGAAGACCCTTAAATGTTTCTATAGGGATATTTCTATCCACAGCACACCTCAAAATAGGTATTTTAAAGCTAGTTGTGAGCAGGAATCTGATTCAGAAAGTATATTGAACAGATTGCAGTCTCCTTGTATACATAGCTGGGTTTTCCTCCCATGGAAATGGAGGAGTGTGAAGATGGTGCATAGACAATGATGCTGTAGCTAATTTCCAGTAATTGCTGGGCCCTGGGTTATCCCCTTGGAGCTCTGGTTATGGAATTAAGTCCATAACTGAGTTTAACTGAGCCCACAGCTTCTGCAGGGATTCTCTCTCCAGCTACACACCACCACATTGCAGCTCCTCTGGTGCTGAGATGCAACACAGAGCTCCCTCTGAACATCGTGGGATGTTCTGGAAGACAACTGAAAAAGAGCAATGGGATGAAACTAAATAATTCAGGAATGATGGGAAAGCAGTATAATGCTTGTTTAGGAAGGGCCTCCATCTGTGCTTCAAAGTTATGGTAAACATCAGATTTCTTGGGTTCCTAGTTTTATTTATAGTTATTTTTTGTGGTCATCTGGTTTTATTTGTTCTGCAAACATTTATTACTCTCCCAAGTAATTTTTCAACCTATTAAGCAGTTTAATTTTGAGAGAAAAAGGGTTTTTCAAACCTCCCAGAGGTTTGAATTGCTTTCAATTTTCAGTAGTTGTCCTGAGGGAAGATATTTTGTCAACAATGAGAATTTGGGGAAAAAATAAGGGGAGTTTGAGTTGATCTATTTGGTTGTGCTAGATAAGTTGCTAAAAAAAATAAAATGTATTACATTTGTGGCTGTTTCTTCTTTCTCACTAGGTTTTTGGAGGAGATGGAATGGGGATGGGAGAGCAGAATGAGGACTTCAGAGGATCTGGAGGAAGGTCTTAATATTGCAAAAGTGATAAAGAAAGATACTGGAATGCATAGGAGAGAAGTAGAGTTACTGTAGAGAGGGACATGGGATAAAAGGATGTAAGTCACAACTATATAGGAAGAAGTTTGTTAGCCATACTACTTGTGAAAGAGGCAATTTAAATGCAGACATTTTGGGGAGTTTCAGATCTTTTCATTAATCTCTAGGTTAGAGCTTTAAAAGGGTTTTCTATAAATTCAGCACTTGATAGTTTTCTCCCAATTGGAGAAAGGCTTCCCTGTATTAGATTTGACACCTTTATTTTTATCCCTTTCAGAGTTAGCACCAAGCAGCTCTCTGCCACATGCACATTTCTCTATTACAGGCAAACCCCAGGAAGCTCATTAAGTTTTCTTTTTGGCTCCTATGCACTGCTGGAGCCATACCTAAGTGGAGTGTTTAACTGTCAGTGATTAGATACCATGAGGGTATATATACTTGAGAAAATACTATAGCTGGCATATAGAAATAGACAAGTACAACAGCACAGCAGAGGACAACTTGTTCAGCAGGCATTTCACTTGCATAAACAGTAACACGAAGTTACTGACATTGGCTCTCACCTTCCACAGTAAAATTGTTTCTGAAAGAGCTTCTGTGGAACCACAGGATATTACAGAGATCCTAAATTCAAGAAAATTGTGGAGGTCAAAGGTGAGTTGATTACTTTTAGTTAAAATTTTTGCTGTTCACAACTCTCCTTTGAGTGCTTTGTTGCAAAATACTTCTTCGAAGGAAAATGTTCTTGTGGGAAATGTGACATTGGTGGAACATTTGATGGGTTATTGGTGGGAAATAATTATTTTGCTCAAGTACTAAGGTTTAAGATTATTCTTATCATGAAGATGTTAAGTGACAGAACAGAAGAGTGCCAACAGATTGGCTGCTCCTGTCAGCTCTGTAGCTCTTATTGTGAGTTTATATTAGTTCTAGTGTTGGTGATTTTGAGGAACTCATACTCTCATCAAGGTAATCTGGGATAGTAGTCTAGTAAAAGTACTACAGAGAAATAATCTTTTCCTTTTTCTTTTACTGCTTCCCCTTCTTCCAAAATTTCTGATTCTCTGTTAAAATTCTCAAACTGTTTCTTTCATAACCAGTCATCCTTCCTATTTTAGATCGTCCCACTGTTTTCTATAACCAAATGTCTGTAGTTTCATTGTGCAGGGTGGTTTTTTTTTTTTTTTTTTGGTTTTGTGCGTTTGTTTGTTTGGGATTTTTTTTTTTGGGTAGATGGGCTGATCTCTCATAATAACAGTAATTTCCAACACTTATAAGGAAAGCATAATAAAAAGACAGAGAAGATCATGCAGAGATCAGGCCATATGGTGCACACATAAGTACACTTAAAAATGTTACCAGGCAGGGCCCACAAAGGTGTTTGTACAACCTGTGCTTAAAATGTAAACACGTTACAGCTCTAGTGTTTCATAGTAGTCTAGCATTGGAATGAGGCAGTGCATGCTGCTCCCTGTATCAGTCTGACTTTGAAATGAAAATGTATTTGAAACATCCATCCTCCTCGCTTAAATGGTTTAGGATGGTTTAAGTTGTGCTAAACAAACCAAATACAACAATTTCCTGAAGTTTTGCCACCCCCATGATTTTGGTAGGGGCTAAGCCTGCCCCTTGTGTTAGGGATGGCTGGGAGCAGCGGGATGCCCTCACAATCCTGGAAGGACAGAGCAGGGAAGTTCTGCCCTGGCCTTTCCTCTCAGCCACCGAGCCAGTGCCAGGCATGGTCACCACCTTCACCACCCCACAGCCCAGAGCAGGACTTGGCTTCTCCTTTAAGTCAGAATAACCATGAGCTGCTCTAATTTCTCTTGGCAGAAAGAGCTCCCTGGAGGCACGCCTCTGTTTCTGAATACTTGGTGTTAGTTGGAAACTCTGCTTAAGATACTCTCTGTCTCTGTGTCAAGGACAGGGAGTACGTTGCATAAAGCACTTTGCTCAGGGGCCTGTTAAAGGCACCTTTATGTCTCTAATGGACTAGAGCAGTGCATGAGGCATTAATCAGAGGACAGGAATGATCCCCCTCCTTCTTTCAAGAAATATTAGTATCTCACAGACTGCAGTTTCATTTTCTTACAGCACTTCACAAGCCAGCTTCAGGACTTATTACTCAGGGACAGTAAAGGATAAGAGCTTCAGTGAGGCAATATATTTACTCCTAGGAAGAGTATCTTCTGTCAGTTCTCATTTTCTCCTTGCTTTTGAGCTTGCCAAGGATCAATTCTGGTGAGGATCTGAAGGGAATCGTCATGAGAGGTCACTGTGACAGGACTCCCTAAGAAGGTCTCAGAGGGGCTCTGATAAGAGATAGGGGAATGTATTTTACTTTCTCTAACAGGTTCTACAAAACAACCAACTCTTCTTCACCAGCCCCCAATAATAACCCGCGTACAACGTAGAATTTTGCAAGGTGGTATAACTTTTTTCCATACCTGAAACAAAATTAGAGACAAAAGAAGTGCTGGGTATGCAGCATAGATTATCTCCATGGCAATATATCATAACCTTAGAAAACTACTTAGTGTAAAAGAGGTACGTTAACCCTTTGGTTATTAGGTACAAAAAAGAGCCCTGAATTTCTCTAATCAGCTAATTTGGTACCATTCCTTTTTTTTTTTTTTTTTTTTTGGCAGGGAGGTTGTTTCTTTTTGGGGAGGTTTTGTTTTGTTTTGTTTTGTTTTTTTTTCTTTTCTGAAAAGATTTTTTTTTCTCTACCCTCTCTATATCTTTTCCACTCTGTTAAATTCTCATAATTTATTTTCATCCCAACTTGTATCACTTTCTGGCTTTCAAATATAAGTCAAATTGCAGTTCTCAGCTTCCATATGAGAGAAGTCTCCTGACAGGCACCAAATACCTTAGAGGTGTAGAAGGTGGGAGTGCTGAGCACATCTGTTTCCCCTTGGGCTGTCTTTCAGTGACTCCTGTGCTGTTCTAGTTGTCCCTGGCCTGCTAATATATGGTTAGAAACTGAGAGAATAAATGAACTCATGATGCATAAAAATTTACTGGTATTCTGGGGGTTTTTATGTCCTTTGTTTTGTAACACTGTTGCCAGTGTTGGTTTCCAAAGAAATCCATAGCAAAATGTGTCACCTATTACATTTCCACTTCAAGGAAAGGGTGGAGAGCACTTTCTTAAGACACAAGGTTCATCATCAAAGTACTGCACAAAAAAAAAAAAAAAAAAAGAAAACTTTCAAGAGAATGGTAGAGATACTGGTTGAAAAGGAGGTCACTCCGAGGAGCATTCCTCTCCAACCCCAGCTGTCACCAGCCCTCAGTCAGGCCAGCCAGGGCCTTGTTTGCTGGAGTCTGGAGAACTTCCAAGGATGAGTTTGCTCTGCCTCTCAGGATAACGCCTTCCAGCCCTGCTGTCCCATCACAACAACCATCTCTTTCCTCTGCCATTCACACTGAGAGGAGCTGGGCTGCATTTTGTTTGCAGCTGTGTAGCTGCAAACTCTACAGCCACCTTCTCTCAGAGCCAAACCAGTCTCTCCTTGCATGTCGTGTCTGGTGAGGCTGGGACTGTCTTACAGCTTTCCACGGGATTTTCTCAGAATTCTCAACACCTCTCTCAAGCTGGAGAGTTCAAAAACTGGTGTTTCAGGTAACCTCAACGGGCACTGAGTTAAAGGGTGTAATGAAAGACCTGCTGGCTGCTCTCCTCCCAATGTGTGTGTGTGGTTTGCCGTGTTGCTGTGAGAGCACACTTTGCAGCTCTTTTCCAACCAGTGACATCCACAGTGACTGCCAGATTGCTCTTGGTCTGGAGGCTGGCTTCCAGCCTGTACTGACACACAAGGTTATTCTGCCCTAGGTGCAGAACTTCTTGCTTTTGTTCATTCAACTTGAGTTGGCCTGATTCTGAAGATTTTCAGTGTCCTTCTGGACTGACTGGGTAAAACTCCCTGCTCAGATCTTGAGCCTCTGAAATGTGTTAAAATTTCAGACTTAGCCAATTTCACCACATTTAATTAAGTTTATCAGAAGAGTGAGTCTCTTCATTGTTATTACAGACACAAAGAGCAGTTAATTTCTTTCCCTGTTCTAAAAAAATGTGAAGGAAAATGTTCTGCTAAAATCTGTGCCTGTTCTTGACCCATGTGCTCTAACTTGCCTTAACATCTATTCTGTTTGCTCCCAGGGGTCTGAGTTTTATCTTCCTTATTTGCTGTACTGAAATTAATCCAGAACAGACTAATCCAAAACAGTTTCAGCTAGTCCAGTTAAAAACAGGAGTTCTGGATTCTGGCTGGCACATTCCAAGTGTTACTCATTTTGTAGGCATAGTCAACTCACTGACTAATTTATTTCAGAACCATCTTAAGCATCAGCATTTTTTAAAGGACAGCATCAAATTCTGCTAGCAATTATTGCATTTAATTTCATTAATCAACACAAAGCTGTTCTTCAAATGCAAAAAAACAAAAATCAGCAGTAAAATCAGGGGGTTTTTTATTATTTTTATTGACTTAAAAGGTCTATTTCTTGTTTTACTTCACCACTGAATCATTTCAAAATCACTGGAGGCAAAGGTGTTGCACTAGTATAAAATCAATAAGAAAGGAGTTAAAAGGCCATACTTTCCACATGCAGTGAATGAGAAATGAAAGAGAGGTTTATAATATCATAAACCTTGGAACTGTGTCTGGTAATTATCCCTGCTATGGGCTGCCAGGGAAATGACCACCATCTGTTGCTGCCCACCAGTGCCCTGAAAATACAATCAGGCTGTGAGCATTGGCTGGAACTAGCAGCAAACTAATCCTCTCCACTTCAGCTCTTCAGATTACATGTAATTACGTGTAAGATACAGGCTCAGTCCACACTGATTTTTCAGACTTTGGACTTGTGAAGATTGAAGTAAATGGCATTTCTTCTACACTCACTGTTCAGGTTCCCCCTCTGTATCTGTATTTCATTGCTTTTGTTTTTAAATTGCTGGCAAAAAAAAATATAGCTACCTGCTGAGGTTTGGGTGTGTTCTCTCTCTGGTTTGTGCATTTAGAAATGGGACTTTTCCTCACAGAGCAGCTTTGAGCAAAAGTTAATTTTTTTCTTTATGAAACTGAGATAAAAGTGCTTTTAAAATACAGAAAATGTTTCAAGGTTCTGAGGGAGTTTCAGTAATATGCACACATCTCTGTAAAGAATATACAGGAACTAGACCATGGTAAGACAAAGTGTGATAAAGAAATCTGCTGAAATGAAAGAATTGAAATTAGGAAGAAGTAGCATGGAAAAGATAGATTAGAAGAAAGAGGAGGTGAAAGAGAAAGGGAGAGAATATATAAAGGATACAGGGCAAACTTAACTCTAGTTTGGCTGTTTCTATGTGCTTCTAACTTACTGTGTAATCAAAAGGGGTGTCTTCACAGAAGACTTTTTGGTAAAAAAAGCAGGATAGAAAAAAATTCTAGTTCCTAGCAAGCTCCTATTTAGTTCTTCACAGTACATAAAAGAAATACCAATGTGTTCAATCAACAGCTTTAAAAACCAGAGGAATTGAAAAAAAAATTTAAAAATGGGAAAATAAATAAGGCAGAAAGGAAGGAAGCAACAGAGGAATTCTGCTTTATTTGCTCTCCCCCATTTTAGATGGATTAAAGAATTATTAAAAATTAAAATGCAAAATCACTTTTAGACAAACCAAGTGAGAATGGCTTCAGCTGAACTGGATAATATCTATGTCCCAGAGGACCTAATTCTTCTTCATCTGTTTTTGGCTACGGTATAAAGGGTCTCTGAATCATTTGGAGTGGTCTGCAGCAGCAATAATGTATTCCTTAGAGCTACGCCACTCACAGACAGAATGCAGGACAAGAGAGGCAAAGCCACAGGAGAGGCTTTTTTCTCATGTTAGATTAAGCACTTTGGCTTCTCTGAATGAAAACAAGACTATGGTGGCATTAGATAGCAATAACTGGTGTAAATAGGCTCTGTCATAAGGGGCATTTCCCTGGAGATAGCCATTACAATTTCTGGCCAGTGTTTGGAGGCAAAAAGGATGCAGGGCTCAAGCTGAACTCAGCTAAATTGTGGAATGTGTATGTAAAATCAGGGTTGTGATTATTTTAGAAGAATGTTGTAAAGTTTTCTTCCTTTAATTGTGGAAGTACCATTAGGGATTCAAGTGGAACATGTTACATCCATATACAGTGGTGTTACAAGGAAAAATAAATTCACAGGCCTTTCAGGCAATAATAGATACTGAACACACAATTTCCAGTCCATGACACAGAAACCTCTGTTTCATATGTAAATAGGGTGGAAAATTAAGGTTTATCTATCACACAAAACCAACACAGTAGCCTATATTAGGGACTCTCATGTGTAAGCTTGGAAGAGTGGAAACCTCCCTAACTCCCTTGCCTGCCTCCCTGTGTGGGTGGGTGCTAGTCAAACCTCCCTGTGCCTGCTGTGGAAAATACAGCTGGTCCTACAGAAAGAAAGAAGGCAAGAGGGCACCACGGGTTGCTTCCAGCAGTGGGAAGCACAGGGCACAGAACAAGGTACTCTCAGTGGTATTGGTCTTCTGAGACACCTGTTATGGCTAAGAGCTGTTTTTTTCACCCTCTGAGTCTTAATTATCAAGTCCATCTTTTTCCTTGTAATTACAAAATAATAAAGGAGCCTTGCAGTCATTCTGTGCGATCATCGTGAGGTTTTAGTCCCAACTCTCATCTTGCAATATTTTATTGCAGCTTAATTTCCTTCTCTCCAGTGATATTGCTCCCCATTTACATTGAAATAGGACTTTCTGAGCTATCTGTATGGATAATGCATAGATGCAAATTCAGCTAAATGTATATTAAGCAATTTACTGCAAGTGCTGCAGTACATACAAGGATGAAGATGGAACCTATCATGGATAAAAGACAGGTCACTGAAACATACTTCTGTTTCTGTCTTTGTCCATAGTGAGTGAAGAATGGCACTATCCATAAAGTGAAGACAAAGGTACATTAGAGCACATCTATCTTTATCCCACTCCAGTAAAAGAAACTGAGGGAAAGATAAAGGTCCTGACCTCACGAGCTATGTAAATGATAAATGTGCTATAATATTTCCTTTCTCTGTGTATTTTTCTTCTTTGATGATGTTAGCTCCAGATCTCTGCCAAATTATTGAATATATTTTATGGGAATATAAGCTGATGTGCTACCTTTATAAATAAATGCATTCAGCTTATCAATGTTAAATGAAAATGTTGTCATTCTCTTAATGTGCCTAGCAAATGAATAGCATCTTGACAATGCTATTTGATATGCTGGAGCCTAATGATATTTCTTGTTCAGAGTCTGTAGCCATTCAACTTGAAAACAAATAATTAAAATAAATTATACCCTTTGTGTCTGCAAACTAAGAAGAAGAACAAAAATAGCTGCACAGGAGGGAGGTTAACACACGGATATCTCTTGACAGTATTATGAAGACCTCAGAGGGATTCCTACATTCGCCTGACTGCAGTGATTTATGTGAGGAATCCCATGTCAGACTGTTAAGTTTAGTAACAGGATTTCCAGTAATAGATTTTCAGAAAAATCTGGTTCCCCAGGGGTGTTGCGTTCTTCCCAATTATTCAAACATTCAGAGAGACTTTGGCCTTTTTCCCTCTCTAGCCATGTAAGAATGTGTGTCTGTGCATATAACTCTTGGGTTTGCTTGTTTCCAGTGTTTGTCTGCTTACATGGGGTTGTGCTTGATGTCATGAGAGAAATTCTGTGACTTTTAACACAGCTGCCAGCCACTTTCTATATGTGCCTGTGTGGAAATGTGCCTGTTTTTCTGATGGTGATGATGAGTGCCTTTCAGCTATTGTTGTTTCATCCTCAAAGCTGCTTCTAGTTTTCTTCCTGTGTTATCTTTATCAGTGTTCAGTGGAAACTTCCCAGGGTCTCAAAAATTTAGGTCCCAAATATTATTAATGCTGAAGGCTCTGATATTTAGGTCCCTCTGCTGTGCTGAATAGCTAATGATAATGAAGTTTCTACTGTGGGGAAATCAACATTAAAACCCAAAAACTCTCAGCTTGTGGCAAGGCATCCTCTTTAGTCTTTTCCTTGTGTTCCAATATCTGTCTGTTGGTGTTTGCTT
>JANPWX010000183.1:1258734-1426234 GCA_024734555.1 Trochalopteron elliotii | reverse complement strand
CTGGATGGAATTATCTCCAAACAAGATGAAAATTGAAATAAAAAAAAAAATCAAATGTAGTAATTCAAGACCAGCCTTAAATGTTTCTAATTAGGTACCGATTTTGTGTCCCTTATGAAATGTTCAGGTTATTTAAAATCCAGTTGAGAAATCACTCCAAAGTACATGAGATTTAAACATGATGACTGAATTGTCTCACTCTGAATGTCTCTTATTTTGGTTGGCCTAGAAGATTCAGGGTTTTGGGAAGTAAGAAACTGCTCAAAACAGGAAAGCAGGTAGGATCATGAGGGCAAAATCAGCTTCAGTGATAGAGACCAGCCTGCTGGAGCTGCTACAAAGGAAGATCCTGTGTCATTTGAACTTTTTGCTTAGTTTACTAAAACAAAACAAAACAAAAAAGAAAAGAAAAACTAAAAATAAAACCTTCTTCTCTCACTTTTCTGTATGCATAATTCTTCATAGGACTGTTATGCTGTGGTAGTTTGGAGTCAAACCAAAAAGAATCAGGCAACTTGATGAAGTATGTCCACTTGTTGCTGGAAGCTGTGAAATTAATTGGGTTTTGAAATATTTGAAATGTTTTCTGTATTTTCAGGTTTTGTTGGTGAGAAGTGAATATTCCTAAAGAGAGTTTTGCATCTTTAGCTTTGCTTTCCCTCAAAACCCAGTTATTTAATGGTAATATTTTGTGTGACATTTTACATTCTGTTTGAAAAGCCATCTTTTATTTAACAGTGTTCTGGCAATATTTTTAAGATAATCTACCTAAAGTCTTTGTCACTTATTCACTCTGTTAAAATATCATGCAGGCTTCGTGAATAGGGACACTAAGAAGATCTTTGAAAGTTCAAAAATGCATTTTTCTGCAATAACAGCTGTAATAGAGCTGCACTTGGGGAATGTTTTTTCTCCAGTGACTTGTGTTTATGCCGCTTTTATAATCTTAAGAAAAGATCCCAAGCAAATCCACAGAGGTAAGATTATTTTCCTTCTCATAAACATGGTACATAAGACCGACTATTCTGATTTACTGAAACCACTGAAAATGTTTTCAGTTTCTTCCTGTTGCAGATGAGAGCTGGGCAGCAGGAAAAGCCTTCCTCCTGTTTTCATCACATAGACACCAGGGCTTCCTGGAAGATGCCAGACTGAAATGGTTTGGATGTGAAAAGTGGTATTTGGTTATTATCCAGATGTAGCCAGCCATTACCTAAATTGTTCTTTTTTGGGGGTAGAATGAAGGCTGGAATCCTAGTAATTTCCTTCCCAAGCCCACTGAAATGGACTAAGTTTTGGACTAAACTCTGTTGTGAGCAGATTGGAGACCCAGATAAAAGGAATTAAGAGAGGTTGTTCTGGCTGTTCATCTCTGTAATGAGTGTATTTGAAATTTGGAAGTCTGCTGCTCCAGATTGTCTGCTTGTTTCCCAGGCACAGTCATTCTTAAGTCCCCTTTTAACTTGCTCTCCTCAGCAGGATTTCTTCTGGTTGCTAATTGCCAGCAGTGAATAATCTACAGAGGTAAATAGATGAGGAAGAAAAGGTTTCCAAACTGAAGTGACTAAAAG
This sequence comes from Trochalopteron elliotii, assembly GCA_024734555.1. Taxonomy (NCBI): domain Eukaryota; kingdom Metazoa; phylum Chordata; class Aves; order Passeriformes; family Leiothrichidae; genus Trochalopteron; species Trochalopteron elliotii. Next base: position 1,424,663 of record JANPWX010000183.1, on the reverse strand, counting down.
AATTCCAGACACTGGGGGTGGCTGAAAAAAAAGGCAAAAAAAAAAAAAAAAAAAAAAAGCTTTTGGGATTTTATTTCTTTATCCTTTTGTTACAATAAGGAAAATATTTTTTCCTGCTAATTCTGTTGACAGTGATCCGGCACCTTGAGAAATATTTCTGCAGCCTCATAGTCCCTGCTCCATAAATAGGCAAGAGATCAATAGTTGAATAATAGCTGAAAATAATGGTTTGAAATAGTTGAAAATAAACATAGCAACTACAGCTTCTAGATTCATGTATTAGCATTTTTTTTCCCAGCTCTGATTCACAGTCTAACTTGAGAGGAATGGCACACAGTCCCAATTGTTGTGGACCAGCAAGGACAAATGTTTTACAGCTTAATTTCATTTTCCCTTCTGACTGTGCTAAATAACAGAAATCTGTAATATGGATTGATAGACCTTAAAAAGTAATTGTACATAGGAAATCATCTGCTGGGAGAATTTCTAACAGTTACTGCAGTTATCTGTTTTTGGCCCAATCCTAGGCAGCACCAATATATCTATTAACTGAAGTCACAGGCCAAATTGCCACTGTTCTAAATGAAAACAACATTTGGCTGCACGGGCCTGGCAGGCTTACTCTGGGCCACAGCATTAAAAAAAATATACTAAATTTTAGAGTTTCATGGAGGTACTCTGATGATACAGGCAGCTTTTAGAGAATTGTCTAGGTCATCACATTATCTGTATTTCCAATGTGTTGTTACATGTATATGGATCAATATTTCTCTTGGAACAAGAATATGAGCTGCACTTACTAAGGAGACTTGGAGCACCATTAGTTTAAACCAGGCTCCTTGTTTAAAATTGTAAGATAGGAGTCCTGGATGAACCCTCAGAAGAGCATGGAATAAAGGAAATATGTACTATTCTCCTGTAGGCAATACTCAAGAAAGCATTATCAATTTTTGAGTCAGGTTTCATTATATTTTTAAAATAAATTCAAGAAGGAACTGCAGGAATGGCTCGAAGGTCAAAATGTCTGCTTTTCAGCAGGAAAGTAAAGAAATAGGAAGAACATTTTTCTAGTACCTACTAATGGTTTTTGCTATTTTTTTCAATTTAGCATGTGAACTCACAAGCAATTCTAGGGGCAGAAAGCTGAATCCAGTTTCACATGAAAAACAGGGTGTTTATTGATTACTGTAACTTTGGGGGATGTTTTAGTTGAGGTCTCCAAATGAGCTCTTAGAGGCCTGTCTCAGCTTAATCAGACATGATAGACTGTTGGCAAGGTTCACAGGAAGCCAGTTTCTGACATTCAGAACTTTCTGTGCTTTTCTCAGGAAAGTTGTGAACGTTTTCCCATATATTGTCCCTGCTCCAGTCTTCAGAGTTTGTCCATTGTTTTGTAACACAGGATTATCACTTCCTTTTCTGAAAGTTTGTATATCCAAAGACTTCATCTGACCTCTAGGAATGCCAAGCTTATGTACTGATGTAGCTCATGGCCCTTAAATCCTGCAGAAACTCAGACTATCTCAAATAAAAAGAGGGGATGATGGTAATTTCTCCAAGATTTTGGTATGAGAATGCCAAATTTAATTGAAAAAGCAGTATATGTTGCATAACCCAAATGTGCTAGACCTTTTTAATGCAAAATAAGTTTCAATTCTTTTTTATATAGGTTGCCAAAGTGAAGACAAAGAGTAACAGCAGTGAGAGATGAGATACATTTCCATATGCTCAAAAGTGAACTAGAAAGAGCACCTAAGTGAAGGATTTATTTATAGAAAGCAGAATTTGAAGAGAAATGCCAAGAGATATCCAAACTGATTGAGACATGCACTCTTGATAGTCCTGAAATTCCTAGTCTGACTGCCTGCTTGCCTGACAGGGTTTGTGTACAATGCTTTATTTTCTTCAGCTGCCACCTTTGGCTATCAGTGAAGGCAGATGAGAATTTAGGAATCATTTCTTTCCTTTGCTTTCCTCCCCTCATCTTGCACAATGTGTACTATTAACCACTCTGATGCAATTGAAATGATAGAACTAATGCAGCTCATGGAAATGCCATTCTCTTCATTTAGGGAAAAAAAGGCACTTTAAAAAGGATTTCAAAAAGATTAAATTAGACAAGTGGTCCTATACAAAGATGGCTTTTGATTATGATGTTGAATAATGATTACTTTCTCATCAATCTAAAACAAACCAACAAACAAAATCAGTCAGAGAAGAAGCACTGGGTGGGAATGATATACAACATATTTCATCTCCTCTCCTGTCAGGGTGTGTGAATACAATGTCTTTGCACTGAAAGCTTTGAAGTTACACCATTATAAAAATGTGTAATAAAAAGAGAATGAAATCCAGCTAGTATTTTCATTATAGCCATAACTGATCACAGTTCTATGGCAGTGGCTGCACAACTTCAGTGTAACTGAGGCATATTATGTAAGAAGGCTTGCAAATAAAAAAAACTTCTGATAATATAAATATTATTATAATGTATTATTAGGTTTTTATCTCTTGTATTGTTCTGATTTTACAAAAAGGCAAACTGATCTTTACAGCTGTTAACTGACCTATTTAAAGTATCTTTAGACATACATCTGAAACCAGATCTCTGATCATCTTACCCTGATGTCTGCATAAAGACCAATAAAATTACTTTCTTTTCCACAAAAAGGAAAATAAATAGGCTTTGCACAATGACATCTAACAAAGCTCCATATAAAGGCTTTGTCAGATGTAACACTGTAGGGATTCTCCCTTATTCAGGACCCATTAAAATCCAAATCATTCCAGAGATTTACATGAAAGTAAGATACATGCCTTGTTCTTGTTGTCCTGAAAACTTCAGAGTAAACCTATCTTAAATAAGTTTAGAAATTACTCATAGTCTACAGTTTTAATTTACACTTAGTGCTCTTAGAGAGATACAGAAATTTAAGCAGGGAATGTATTAGGAAGTATTCATCTGAATTTCATTACCATGCATTTCAAACTGGTATTTTCAAAGAATATCAGTTATCTATTCAGAACCACTTCTTAGGGTGCAAAAGTACATTCTTATTATAAAAGCAAATTTAGGAGTTACATGTTAAAATTGCAAAAGAGATTTTTCTACTGATTTGGTGCAAGCAGAAGAGCAACACTTCAATATTTGAAAAATAATCAGGAATCCTTTCCAGTTTCAAGACTGAAATATGTAATCAATTTTATGTTTCTTTAATTATGTTTCACAGCATAACCTTCTGCTGACAGACTACTCAAGGCTTATGTCAATCAGAATAATAGGTTGCACATGTTATTGATTTAACTATCACTTTGAGGAACTGATCCTATGGTTTTATTAGACTTTTTAACAGTTCCTTTTTGGACAAGCTAATTCTACAGATCTAAACAAATACAGATCATGTTCTCTTGAGATTTGCAATCATTTTACCTTCCTTTTAGCCATCAATGATAATCAATTAAAATAATGGACTATGCAAGCAGATGTTCAGACACATTGTGTTGGGCACATGAAAGATAAAAGGTATGAGTCAAGAAAGATCATGTATATGAGATAGTTTTACAGAGTCTTTTTATCTAACAAGAGATCCCTTAAAGCTTTTCTGTAGAATTTTTGAGTAAAAATCATATGGATTTTGTTTCCTCAGTTCAGTTTCGATACATGCCCAGGATTTAAGGAGCTCAACCAAGCTCTTTATGGTACAAACTTCAACAGATCTCTCATAAAATAGCCTTTTTTTTTAAATTTGGTGTTAACTGTCTTAGTTAATGTTTAAAAATCCTTTCTTTAATGTTCAAATAATAATTCAGTGCTCAATTAATTGAAAATATAGTGAGACTTTGCTTTCAGTGCATTTTCTCTGTCCCCTCTGCTTTTAACCTTTCCCAGCTGTGAGCTCCTAAATGGCATTTCAGTTTCTGCATTGTGGATTTGTGATCCTTACCTCTGGGTTGATGTGCACACGTTTCCATCCTACATCATCTGCTGTGTGCCTACAGCATCCCTCTGCCATGCCCAGGTGTCCAGTGATACCTAAGGATTGGTGCTTGGTGAGGAAATTTTGCTGCACTGGGGTGGGCAGAAAGCTGCCAAATTAAGTGAGTTGAAGCTGTTGCTTATGCTGAAAGCAAATACTGCATTCCTGGGGCTGCTCTGAACCCCAGGAAAGTATCCACAGCCCTGCCAGCTCAGCTATGCAAATGGTCAGACTCAGAGCTTTACTTACATGCTAAAAGATGCAAGCATGTGGCTGTGGCTCTGTTGGGAGTCAAAGGGACCAAGAATCCAAAGGAATGAGGTCATACTTTTAAAAACTCTACTCCTGTGAATTTAGCAGTGTTTCTTCCAGAAGGTGCAGCTTACCTGTCTTTTCTTTCTCATTTTAAACTTCCGGGGGGGTTTGATAGGTGAGGTAAAGGTGAATATTTTTCTTTTTATCTCCATGTTGTTGATGATTAATTTTCCTCATGGTCTTTTTTTTTTTTCCTTTTTTTTTTTTATTCTTAATAGAGTGGAATAATAATGGAGTTTCTGCCTCCTAACTTTGTAGTACAAATTGGTAAATAATCAGAGATTTTTTCAGTGTTGCCTTTGGAGAACCAAGGAACTATCTTCAAAAATCTCCCACTGTAGGTAAGTAATTTGATTTGTCTTCCCCATAAATCATTCTTTTTTAGAATATAAAATTAAAGACTTTTTTTGACATTTATCTACTTTTACCTAGAAAAAGAAAACCAAAACTGAAAGGCACTTCTTTTATGTTTGCTGTACTAAAACTTCACATGTCTAAGTGAGATGCATACAAGCTTTACCTTAGTTTAAAATAAAAATAATAAACATAACATAAAGAAAATGCAAAGCTTTCCTGGGAAGTACTCTGGAACTGAATTTCCTTCTTTGCATCCAGGCTACTTGAAATATCAAGGAGATGATATCTGCCTCATCTGTTGAATATAAAGCCCTTGACAATCAGAATTGTCTCGTGATCATCTGCAGGCTTGGTTTGAACCATATTTTCCATTTAAGTCACAGAGACCTGAACCTATTTTTCTTCTGGAACTCAACAGGAATCATATGGAAATGTTTGAATTGCCTTCCAACTTGGTCTTAAGAAAACATTTCGGTGAAGTCAGTCACACCAAAATTATTGAAAAAAAACTATTGATGTGAAGCACCCTCTAAACTTTACCTTGCACTATTTTTCCTTCATACCTACTGCTGCTCCTGTTTTACAGCAGTAGTGCTACTGCAGGAAAAAGGTTGGTAAAAGTCACAGGACCAGAACTTTCCTTGCTTTTCGATCTTGCTAGCTTCAGCAGAATAACCTCAATTGTGTTGGGAATAGATGCATATTGCTCATAGATTTGCTTACTATGCTTCCATCTTGTAACTCTTGTTCTCTTGTATTTCTCCACAACATTATTCACATCCACCAGGATTATTCCGCAGGTAAAGGCTTTATTAAACCCACTGCAACATGTCCTATCCTTTATAAACACTTTGAGGTTCAAGAGATTATCTTGTGGTTTGATGCTCGTAACAGGCTTTGTTCGAAGAGATACTGATTGGCTAAGAATGAAATTATTCTCTGGCAACCAGAACTACTGGGACCTATCATATGAATTTATATTTATATAAATTTATTCCATCTCAGTAATTTTATCAAAACTCATTTGCTTCTCCTTATAGTAGTCATATACAGGCAGACTTGCTGATGTTTTGGCTCCCCTATTTTAAAACGTACATCTTTTAAAAATGCCTTTCCATATGGCATTGGAAGCTTTTTAAACAGATCCGTTTTCACAGTGATTTTGTTGAAAAGAAATCAAAACAAATACTGAATGCAGAGCACCAAAATAGGTCCATGTACTTGACAACTGAGAAGATAGTGAAGATCTGTGAAATGTATCGGGGTGGCAATCACTATTTAAATTATTTTGCTTCTTTCTAGTTGTCTCTTACAACTGTAAAAATATTATGATAACCAGGCAAGGTAAAAGTTGGGCTAAGAATGTGCTCTTTTCTTTTTCTTTAGTCATTTCATAGGTGTAATACATTCTAAAGAACAGGCAGAACATTTTGTTTATACAATTATGCTTATTTTAATAACTTGTTCTGCTATTTTAGAGTTATTCAGTACAAAAATCAGACTTGTAAAATACTGATTTTTTTTTTTACGGCTCAGTAATAGAAAAGTTACAGCTTGCAGGATCAATGGTTTGCTGGGAAAAAACTTAAGGGATGAAAAATTGGAGAGCAAGAGGTGGGAAAAAAAGGTGAGATAGGTAGGGATGTGGTCTCAGAGTATTTTAATTACTAAGAAAGTTCTAGTTCATAGAGCAACAACATGATGTAAAAATAAAATGATCGTTCAATGGCTACTTATTTCTGTCATGCTGGTTTCTTTTCAATTGAACAGAATTTTTAATTAGCTTTGTAGGCTTTGCAGGATTTGTAGTGGCCCTACAATGTCCATACAATGATGCTTTCAGGATATCCAGGTCATTATTTTATATTTGGAGGCTTTTATTCACATTTTGGCAACGTTCACAGTAAAGTTTCCCAGAACATCTTCTACAGAAGTGCTAGTTTCTAAATTTGAGAGTTTTATGGATCCCAAGCACGGCTGGAACATAAGGAGAACCACAAATCTGAAATTCTGCAGTCACAGTGAGCTTTATGAAGAATTAAATTGATACCAATTATATACCAATCTATACACCAATTTTCAGTGCAAACTATTTTGTTCTGCTTCAGAGATTTATAAGGAAATTTTACTTTGCCTACCTTTTGTTAAGGACACTGTAATCACAAGTAATACTAAAACCGCATGTGGGTTACAGTTGAAGATAAATGATGTCTGCAAGAATTGAGACTGGGGTTTTAAAATTATGTTTGGGGTCAGGTGAACTGGCAAGTTAGTGCCTTTCTGCTTGCTTCTGTTCTTTTTAGATATTCATTAAGTCAGAAAAAAGAATTCCACTGTATATACAATAAAAAAAAATGTATTTGAGTTTTTACTTCACGTGCATAGCATGTGCATAACTCTTATTTTATTTTTAGATACCGTGTCTTTGATTATTTTTTAGTTCTAAAAAAAAACATACAAAATAAAGAAATGTGTTGCTAAAGAAACTACAGGATATTCCTAGTTTCAGAAAATTACACACTAGCTCATTTGAAAACAACTGAAGACGTATTGAAGACGGCAAGAGCTGACCGGTGTAGCTACATGGGGTGCAGTTACAATTCATTACTTAGAGCTGCATCTTTGACTCACAGCAAGAAGGCAGAGTAGGTGTGTGTTTCTACAAAGCCTTAAACTACCTTCATTGGAGTCAAAAAACACTGTTGAGAAACCTTGCAGTGATCCTACAACACTCACTGTGAGGGCTGGATCGTAAGTTCCTGAATACACTGTATGTGGCCAATATTTGTGTATATATATCTCTTTGAGAGGTAAATGAATTTATTTTACTCAGCCTTATTGTATTCTTATGTTACTTTCTGCCCTTTAAGTGTGCCATATTATTTCTGGGTTAATTCTGAACTTCCTGTATCGCTCAGGTTTCGATAAATCCGGCAAATTCTTCTTCACTTTTTTTAAAATATTGACTTGTAGTTACAGCAGTCTATGATTAATCCTGTATGTGGTGGTCTACCTTTTATAAATCCTACAAAACTGTTTCTTTTTAAAAATGGAAAATACATTTATTTTCCCCAAATTTTATTTCAACTGAACATAATTTGCATGAAGCCATGCAAGGTATATGCATAAGCATAATTTATTCTGCCAACCAAAAGATGGTGACCATACACCTAAAACATCAACTATTTGGCTTCACTGTTTCAGAGAAGTGGATTGAAACTGCCTTAAATCTCTCCTAGGAGAAGGACCTCTAAGGCACACCTCTCTGATGCAGAAACCTGAAGAATAGGTACATGGAGGGTGAATTTTCATTATTCCATTACTTTTACTCTCTGTCCTGGATAGGTCCTTTGGCACCCATGGAAGCACCACACTCTGAATTAGGTGTCATGATGCTGAGCAGTGCTCAAGAGTTATGAGACCAGAAAACAACAAGAGTTTATCTTTGCTCAGGTCTCTGGTGCCTGGACTCAGTGAACTTCTCATTCAGCACATCTGCAAGCACAGGGTTTGCTTGCTTGGTGTCTCCTGCTCTTCCTGGAGGATCCTCAGGCATCGCTGCTCCCAGGGGAACATCTGGGACCAGGTGAGTCCCTGTTCCTTAAGCTTGGAGCTCCCCAGAATGGTGTGATGTGTCTGCCTGGTGATGGGGTGGGAGTAGGATGGGTTCCCAACGGGTGGGATCCAGCATTTCACCTTTATTTTTGTTGTCTGAAAATTTTAGCTTGTGGCAACCCACCCTTTGCGTTCCTGACTAACAGTTCCCCTGATTTCAAATGAACCAGTGATCAAACAAAAATGGGTCCTAATTATGTAGATCCTGGGTTTTTTTAAATCTCTGATAGAGTTTAATGGGTATGAAGTGTTGCTATTGATTTCCATGGGAACAGGAAAGGTCTTGTGTTATCCAATGCATACTGAAAATCCTGTGACAGTTACTGGAAGGCAGAAAGACACACTAAGTTTCCTTTAAATTGCAGGATGAAAACTGTGTATTAGAACAATTATGCCTCAGGGTGAATGTGTAAGTATAATGATACTGAAACTTGGCTTCTTTTCAAAATACACAAGTCTCTGACAGTTTGGTATTGAAAAGCAAGTGATTCACATACATAAAAAATAGAAGCAGACCAAAAATGTCAAGGTTTGACAGAGGGCAAATCTAAAATATTTCCAATAAGAGGAAAAAAAAGGAGTTCATTCTAAAAGCATAATTGCAGAGTCTCTTCTCAGGAATGTATTTCTATCATTAAAATGTAATTTATATATTAGACATAATTATAAATTAGATGCAATATTTTTTTTAAAAAGTGTAAGTATATGGAGAAGCTTCCCTCTCTGCACACTTACCACGCACAGCAGCAGCTTATATAGAACGGAGAGTAGGAGTTAATGGTCAGTTTTCTCACTGGAAGAAAATCACCATGGAGTCCCAGGGGGATGTATTCGTCAGCAGTGTGAAAAGGAGAATGAGCAGTGAAGTGACACAGTTTGCCAAGTTACTGAGGATAATGAAGGCAAGGGTAATGACAAAAAGATGCAGAAGGTGCTGGCAGGGACTGGGTGGTAAAATAGCAGATTGAGATCTGTGTTCATGTCTGTAGCAGGGTAAATGGAGGAAGACAAATAATTGCAATTTAAACTACATAATGGTAGGTGACAAATTAACCCTTACATTGAGAATCTTGTTCTTGAGTATTTTTATGAAATTCAGCCTAATTTTCCTCTGTGGTCACTCCAAACTCCAGATATTTTTAGGGAAAAAAAAAAAAAAGAAAAAAAAGAATAAAGCAGAGAACATTATGAGCCGTTGCACACACAGCTGCAGTGAAACCTCAGCATGAACACAGGGTGCAGACCCACTCTCAGAACAGCACAGCAAAATGGGGATAGCATGGGGACAGCACAGGAAAATGGGGCAAGATACATAGACAGGTGACCAGGATAACAAGAGGTTAGAACAGATTTTGGGAAAATTCAGCCATGAAAAATGGGGCAAAGAGGGTAGTAGTAAAGCATATAAGGAATAAAGCCCTGCACTCCTACGCTTCCAGGGATGTGTATAACTGAGCAGCCAAACCCACACTGGTTCACAGACCACAACACCACAGTAGCTTCCTTTTCAGTTTATGTCAGTACGAAACTGGTTGAGAAATGCACAGTACTTTGATTTTCATTGCACTTGGTTTGGGGAAACAGAGATAAGCGTGGTATAAACTAGCCTAGAAGGATAGGCTTAGCCTGTTTTGGCCGTGATTGATTTTGGAAATCTGATTTTTAAGTCCATGTCAGTATTTTGTTTTTAAAGAGTGAAGACTGTTCATTGTATTACATTTACATGCTTTTCAGTTAAATGCATATGATGTTTTGTTTATTACAGTGACCCTTAGGTAATGGGATGGTTTTATGGGCTTACTAGTGGTGACCAATGGGATGATGTGCCAAAACTTGAGGAAATGAGCACTAATGGGAGCCCTCAATCTGCTCCACAAGGCTGCAAAGCACCATACCTCAAATGTTTCTACACCAAGAGCAGCATGAGGAACAAAATAGATGAGCTCAAATCCTTGGCCCACTACCAGAGATTTAGCATCACTGGCAGAGGTAAAACCTGATGGGAAGAGTCCTGTGACTGGCATGCCCTGTTGGATGGTTACAGGTTTTTTAGGAGAGATAGGCAGGGCAAAAAGGGGCCAGAGTTGGCATTGGATGCAATGGAAGGAATAGAATGTATGGAGCTCACAGCTGGCAATGGCAGTTAAGAGTCCCTGGATAAAACTCAAGTGACAAACAAAAAATGAGGATGGGGGAGTCTACTGCAGATCTCCCAGCCAAGATGCTAACACTGATGAATTATTCTTGGAGGAACAAAGAAACACTTCCACGTCAACTGCCCTTGTCCTGATGAGGGACTTCAGCCTGCCAAAAATTATTTGGGAGAATCACCCAGGCCACAAGGTTCCTAAAAATCTTGTTTGAGAGGTCTTAAGGGAGCCTACTAGGGAAGATGCCCTCCTAAATCTACTTGTCAATGGAGTGGATCTCATGAGCAAAGTGCTGGGTGGACAACCTGAACCTGCAGGAGACTGAGGGGAAACCTCACTCCAAATCAATTTACCTCACCTTGCAGTTACCACTTCCTCACAATGGGAAGAAGAGGGGCAGGCACTGATCTCTTCTCTGTGGTGACCAGTGACAGGACTCAAGGAAGTGGTGCAAAGATGAGCCAGGGGAGGTTTTGGTTGTATATGGAAACTTGGAAAAATTTCTTCACCCAGAGGGTGATTGGGCATTGGAACTGGTCTCCCCAGGGCAATGGTCACAGCACCAAGTCTGACTGAGTTCAAGAAACATTTCAGCAATGGTCTCAGGGTGTGACTCCTGGGGTATCCTGTGCAGGGCCAGGAGTTGGACCCAATGTTCCTGGTGGGTCCCTTCCAGCTCAGCACATTTTATGATTCTCTGATACTAAAACATTGTAGCTGCCTGTAGCAAGGAGGGGGATGTTAGCATTACTGTTGTACTCTGTGAATGGATGGTTATGCTTCCTACAGCACTGAGCTGGCCAGAAATTCTGTTCTGCTCTAGCAGAAAATCAGATCTGGAGGAGTTCAATGTTCTCTGATCTTTTCCACATGTGAAAGGAGTATTTAAAAGTATAATGTCTTCCATTTCATCAATTTGAGGGGAAAATAATAACATCATTAAATGGATTCCTATGTAGAAAATTGCCTAAGGACTCAGGCCCCAAATGGTTTGAATTTCAATATAAAATGAGAAATAGCTGCTTTTTGCCTATCACAGCAATTTTTCCTTTCAGCTTTACAATTCTCCCTCTGCATCTTGTGTAGCTTCAAATATACTGATATTTTGAGCATAAAAACAAGCTCTTCTGGATATTTTGAATCCAAATTTTTATGAAAACTCTTTTGAAGTTACCTATTTACACAGTCTTTTTCCAGCATTGTGTTCAAGTCAGCCACTCTGAATTGAACAAATGGGGAAATCTATTTCTATTCAGATTATATTGTTATTATATTATTATTTATTCATATTATAACTATTGGTATTGTTTTTATTCAGCTGCACTGCCTGCTTAAACATACATTTATTAGCATGAAACCTTACATTGAAACCTTGCTTATATCTTTATTAATCAGCTGAGTGGTAGGGGACAGTTTTGTAGATTTAGCTCATAAGTTACACATTTATGAAACCCAAGAATTACCAGTGTGTAAAAACTGCAGATGCTTGAGTCACTATTAATTAATAAACCCAGTTAACCCAGTCTGACTACTTCTTTTAAAAAATCAATTAATTTGAATAAAGCCTATGACTTAGGTTCAGCACAGTCACCTTTAATTTGGTGTTGAATTCACAAGCAGATTCTGCAACCTCCTGGAATTAGCTTGGGGGTGCTAGAAACATGTTCCACTTTCAAAGAGAAACTTTAGAACCAGCCATGTTTTTGAGCTGCAGCTCCTCAGTGGTTTTGGTTTTCCTTGAATAAGTTAAGAAATAGGTCCAAATAGGGAGAATTGAGTCTACTTCGTTCTTATAAACCACTGCATTGGGAACCTTTGCTTTATTCATGAGGATTTTCTACTCCTTTGCCTCATACTTAATTCCACATCTCTCTTTTTAATTGTTTGTATTTGAAATAATGTGAAATAATGGTATGTTACAATTATTATTCTACGCAACTTAGTGTAAAATAATTTTGCGTTAGGCCAAAAAGCAAAAGCTTTGAAGCTCTCTCACCCAATCACAGAAAATTTCTTGTATACATATCTTTTTTAAGCTTCTTCATATTCAAGCTGGTTGTTTCCAACCCAATATGATATTTAGCATTTATTAATTATTCCAATTAATTCCACTCTAGATGCTAGAAGGATCCTGGATTTGTTTTCGTTTTAAGTCTTCCTTCAGAAACAGACTTTCATGCTCTTCTGCCTTTACAGATCAGAACAGGCCAAGTTGTTCAGAGCTGGTAGTAAATGTTCAAGACCAAGGACACGCATAAAACACAACAGGACAGTCCCCTCTCCTGTAAGCACATGGTCAGATACAGCTACCACAGCTTGGAGAGATTCCAAGGATCACCCATTACTGGAAATAAACAGCTGCCCTTGTGCAGCAAAACTGACATACTGAGACAAAAAGTAACCTGTGCAGTTCCAGAACCTGAACTACAGGAGCATCACATGGGAGGTGAAATGGTGCTGCTTTAGTTTTGATTCAGAAATGGCACTGTCCTTTAAATAAGGTACAGATTAATTTTCAGAATAGCAGGAAAAATAAAAGGCATGGCTACATTCAAAAGGCCTCCCTGTCTTCCCAGACTGCTGGAAGGGAAATGAAGGTCACTGCTTATGTAAGGTGTGGCCTCTCAAAGACAACATCAGAAGTTTATTGCGAGTGAAAACCACTCCAATTTGACCAAGGTCAGGGCAGAACAGCTCATTTTTTTCAGTAGAAAAAGAATTTATTTTTTATGCTACATACCATGCAGTTTAAATCTTTTCAACCTTATGCCAAGCATTATTTCTTTGGCCCTATTTTCTATTGTAATACACTTATTTGTAGAGATTTCTGTAAGAATAAAACGTCCTTGTCTTCTTCTCTGAAAGATAATTTTCCCTGAAAAAAGAAAAAAAAAGCCCTTGGGTATAAAATAAGATTTTTCTCCCTTCAGATAGTTTAAGACCATGGCAAATATTTCTTGTTTTAACTTATTTTTTTGACTTATTAACAATAACTGATTCGGGAGAAAATATGAAGAACTTTATTTTATAGTTCTTTTAACTCACAGATGATGCTTTATGCAGTCCCAACTGACCTCTTCCTTTTTGTCAACAAAACAAGCTTGTGTACATTGTCTTGGTTCATGAGCATACATAAATTGTACTGCATGGGGGAAGGATGAGAGAGTGCACTTTTTTAAGAACTCTGGGTGAAGCAACTGTGGGACTTTAACATCTGAACAAAGAAACTCTGCAGCCCTCAGAGTCAGCACCATGTGAAGTGTGGTTTCTTGGGTTTTACAACTTGTGAGTTGCTGTGTAGCTCATGGAAATAAATTACTCTAAGATGAGGTTAAACATAATTTGCTCATCCCTACACACAGATTTGCTAAATCTGAGGATGAAGCAACACCAAATCAGTGTTGTGTCTTTGGCAGGAAGTGGTAAGAGTAGGAACTGGATGTGGAATCGTGTCATTTTCTGGTTGTATACCTGAGGCTGCCACCTGACTTCCCAGACATTGCTTTGGTGTAGGTGTGAAGGCTCCCATCCATGAGCATCTGCAGAAATTCCTATACCTCTCCTACTTCTGTGCATGGCAGCAACTCCAGTGGTCCTGGAGAGCTTGTGTGGTGGAAGAGTATCCACGGGAGGTCTCTTGGTTCCCTCCTCTGTTTCCAAGTTGACTGAGGCCTGAGGACAGCTCTGCCTGATGGTGACTGTCACCTTTGCATTATGAACAAAGAGCCCTGACTTCACCAATAGGATGTTGGCTTTGAGATCTCATTAAAGTCTATGTAAGCTGGGAGTTAGCTGAAAATAAGATCCCTAACAAATCATCCGTGGGGAAAAAATTGGTTTATTTTCTTGAGTTTTTCTTGAGTGCTAGAACGCTTTCCATATCGTAACTGAAACTTTGTCACAGATTCCTTTTACAAGACATTTAACAATAACATCAGCTTCAGCTTAGCCCTTTTATGGCAGATATAATGTGTTATACATAATCTTCTTAGGGAGGTTTGCATGCACTGCCTCATACAAGCAGAAAAAAAATTAAAAAAATAATATAATAATTACATTGGCTTGCTGGCCAAGAAGAAAAAGTTATTACAAATTAAATATTCTCCTAAATAAGCCTTTAATTAGCAAAAGAAGATACAGTAGTTATTGTTGGTCAATTAGAGATGTAATAATTACTCACGATTAGTTGATGAGAACAGGATAAGTAGGCAATTACCATAAAAAGCTAAAGTGCAAGTAAAATCAGCTAAAGCATATATTATGTGGAAATAAGTAACCAGTAACTGAAGTATACCATCAAGTCTTCTGTTCATCTTTTCAAGTACATGCTAAATTTAAAAAATGTAAAGTCATTATGAAATGATACTATAGAGCTTTTATTATAATACATAGATGAAGAATTTATGTAATAATATAATATTATGTTCTTAGTATAGAATAGTACAGAGCCTCTTTCCCCCTCACTTATCCACTTTCAGTTGTCCCAATTTTTTGGAAAAACAAGATAAAAAATGGGCTTCCAGATTGTGTCACATTCTTCTCCATGAGAAATTCAGGCTGTAATGGGGATATATTTTATTAAAAAAAATAATTTTTAACATTTCTTAGAACTGGGGAAACAACTTAAAAAAATTAACATATTCAAGAATTGCCTGTCCTAATTCTGTTCATAAATTATTTTCAAACAGACTGAAAATAAGGAATTCATTCTTATTCAAAATTACTCAAAAATAGATTGTGCAAAGATAGACTAGCTGTTTGCTAGTTCTTTTTATAATGTTTACTTAAGTTGTATCTCATTGTTCCTTTACTTTGGTTAGATCACGAAAACTTTTATAAATCTGTAAAAAGATGGTTGAAGATTTTTTAATGCTGAGTTCTTGAGGCTATCTCAGGGAGTAACAAATACGTTCATTAATGAAAAATAAATTAGCAAATATTTAATCAAAAATCATTGAGAATAACTTAACCTTTCCCTCTGGACAGGAAATGGTGCCTCGATCAGACAAAACAATTTTCATATTTCAAATAATTTTAAGGGAAACACTGACTCTGGACTGCACTGCAGCACATTTTTTGTCACTCAGCTGCTGTACAGAGATTACAAAATAAACTCCATCTGCTCCGAGGGATAGCTTTAAAGCATGTTCAGAAGTGAGTAAGTACTTTATACATCTTCTGAGGCTTGGTTTTCAGGGATCAGATTAGGGGTGAGAGTGGTCACAGCCAGAGTGCTTTCACAGGCATTGGGGTCACGGTGCAGCCCACGCACGGCAGGTTTTGAGCTGCTGTCTCATTTAGATGAGGAGCACGGGCTCTTCCCAAGGACTGAATTCTCCCCCTGGAGAAGGGTGCCACGTGAATTGCTTTGAAGGCAATACTGGCTTAAATATCCTTATCTCCAGCCACTGCCCCCTGCCCCTCTTGGTCCTGTGCTGGTACCACTGTATCCACAGCTTACCAGTGAGCTGGACCGGGAAACTGATTCCTTAAAAAATCAAAAAAGTCTTTTTTTTTTTTTTTTTTTTTTTTTTAGGTCACAGGATCACTTGCCATTTTTTTACTATTTCTTTATTCTCTGATATAACATCTGAAAAAAATAGATGCATATATCACTTCCTATTCTTGGATAGTAACAGTATTTCCATTGTCATACAAACTTAAGTTATACATGCAAAAATATTTTCTAACTGTAGCCAAGTTTTCTTTTGAAATGAGGTTCAGCTCATTTTCTTATTTAATTATTCTTAGTTTAATTTAAATGTTCAGCATAATTATGTAGATCAAATAATGAGTGTGAACCTGTGAAACGACGGATCCTGAATTCAAACATCAGCCACATCTATTGTTTTTATTATTTTCCATTCACCACATGCACCTTAAGAGAGGGGCCATTGATTATGCAGCTCTTTCAGCTCTCCAAGATGTTCATCCCTTTTCTTTCTGAAGAAGCAGCAACTTAGACCCAATATTGAATTTCTTCAGTCATTACCTTCTGCCATGGGAATAGAGAACACTGCAGGCAAGTCCTTTGTAACGATTATCGTTTTGTTGGTATAGGAGATGATGCCTTATAGACATCATTGTATTAGATACTGCCATTACTTATCACCTTCTTAAAATAATTATACCAAAGGGTTCTGGGAAAGTTAAACTAGTAAAAGGTCAGTGTTGGGTGGAACTAATTTTATTTTCTTAGCAGGAAATAGAAGGCTCTTTTTTTCTGATGGTGCTAGGACAGAAAGTCATTCAATGATGCATTCATTACATGCATATCAATCACCTTGGGTAAGTACAAATTCACAGGTACAAGTTACAAATTCATTTTGTTGTTATCATTTTCTTTTCTGTTTTTCCCTTTCTTTTTTTACTTAAACATCTGTCCTTAAATTCGTAGGAGTCCAAAGAACAGATTCAAACATCTGCATGTCTTTGAATGCTATTTTGCAGTTTTTGATTTCCTCTTGGCAAGAAATGCTACAATGACAGGCTGTTTTCTGTTGGTTTGTTTTAGCTTTACTTCTTAATCATGTCTAAACCACAAATTTGGTGAAAGCAGGATGACTATGAAATTGAGCGTTTAGGTCTATGTTCTTCTGCACTGTAGAAATACGTTCAATAATTGCTCAAGTTAATGAGTGAAATCTAACCCTGTGAATTTGGAAGCTAAGGAGAATAATATGATCCCATTGTATGTTCATTGGTATGTTTTAGAAACTGAGACCTTTTGTGTTCATTCTGTAGGTTTTGCTCTTACTCTACTATAGCTGGTTCCTCTCATAAATTGTAAATTGAACATGAGAACCAGAAGACTGATGATGTTTCTAATATGCCTATTTTTTCACTAGATCTTCTTTAATAGTTTTCAGAAATTCTTGTAGTGCAGTTTTCATTATTTCATAACCCTAGAGATATGGATTATCTTGCCAATAGATCAATTCAGTTTTCATTCCAAATAAACAAAAGGTATGTGTCCAAACATTTCCTAGAAGTGTAGTTAATTCAATAGAGAGGTGACTATTCAAAATAGGGCCCATGCTTTTAGTGCAGAAGTCAGTGGCTGCAACAGTGGATTACACTAGCAATGCTTAATCTCTCCCAAAACAGAGACACGTCCAGCTCAATAACTCTGCAGGAAGAGTAGCTTTTTGGAGGAAGTTTGATGACATAAAACTTTTTTGATAACTCCTAAAAAGGAAAATCCTTTCTCCACTAAACTGGTAGGTCTACCTGGACAATCTCAACCTGCTGTTGGCAACTGAAATGAATTGGAATAACTTTTGAACTCCTCTGGACTTTAATCATTGGATCAGCTGGCATTCAGCATCACCTGGACCCAAACTCACTGCACTTCACTTTTATTCTGAGAAAACTTGGCTACAGTGGGTGAGAGCCTGGACCAATAAATGCTGACATAAGAAATCAATCCCTAATTCAGCAATAATACCTAGTTAAACAGTGGTAATTTAAATAAAGGGTATTAAGGAACATTTTCCTAATCAATGTACTGGCAAGAAAATTCTCTCAAGGAATGCCAGGTTTATGTGTTTTGAAAGCATACTACACATATATGTAATTTTTTAATGTGACTCCAGAGAAATTAGACACCAGAAACTCTAGAAAATCTTTCTGCACTGTAAAATCCTTAATCTAATGGAAGTTGGAGCACTTAAAAAAAAAACAGATGGAGAAAACTGTGGGGAAGCCATGAAGAAAAGTACATTTAATTTCTATCGTTCCAGCAATTTAGAAATATTGGAACACATTTAAATCTTCATAGCCTTAAAATCATATCCAACAATTCCAATATAACTGATGTTTGAAAGTCAAAGTCACGTTGTTTAACTTTATATTTACAAAAAGACCAAAGAACTAAAGAAAACCACCCTTGACATGTATATATTGCCATGGTTGTAGAAAGGTTAATATGTCAGAAGAGAGATACTAAGTCTAATGATCTTCTAAGTGTTATAAAGCAGAGTCATTTTGCATTTTTTGATTAAGTCAATAAGTGTATTACTATGTAAGCAGTTTTCTTGACACAAATTCAATATTTTCTTGTGCAACCTGGATTTTCCATAGTGGTGTCCAATTCATAGAGCATATCCAGTGCAAAGCTACATAAAAGAATATTAAACTATATGCCTTCATCATCATCAATATTATTATTCCTATTAGCAGTAGATTAAAAACCCCCATATGCTCAATTTATGCCGTTATCAATAGATATTAAACAACATACTTAGCAGGAAGGTTCTGCTATGTTTTATTTTTTTAGACAGTGTCTGATCTTTACCTGTGTTCTCCTGAAAAAAAATGTATGTATGTATTCTAATGATTGCAGTGGTCTGATCCTTCATATAAAATTGGAAGCAGCATTCTTCTCAAATTCAGAGTTATGACACAAAAGTAAATTCTTTTGTGCTCTAAAAGAGCACACAAACAGTGTTCTTCCACAGAAAGAGGGACTTTGGCTAATGTTGCTGTTATTCTATGATTCCCACTGGATTTTTCTGTAGAAGAAAAATATGTGGAGTTACAGTCATGACAGCTACAGAGTGTTCTTGGATAACTCAGAATTTTGTAGGAAGACCTGTCAGAAGCCAGACAGGTTGAAGTATTTCACAAGCTGTCCATGTCTCGTAGAGAAGTTGGGAAGTAACAGCAATAAAATTTATAGTTGAGAAAGAGAAAACTGCTGTGTAGTCTCGTGGCATTTCAGATCTAATCATGGAAGAAAGACATTCTTCTCAGTTATATTTTAAAGAGATGAAAAAATCAATAAAATGAGGAGACAACACCTTTTTTTTGCACTCTAAGTTACCATATACTTTTTGGAGGGGAATATAAGAGGGAGAACATGCAACTCTGTTGCGTGTGTTCAAATTTTGAGAGCCACTGTAGCTCTTTCAGGTACAAACTGAAAGAAAGTGTGCAGAGATAGAGTAATGGAATTTTTTTTATTTTGTTTTTTTTTTTTTTTTTTCAGGAGGGGTTTTTGGAGATGTTTCATCCAGCACCTGACTCAAAAGCAACTTCAACCCTGATTCCACTCTGGAGTTGAGTTTGCTCAGGGCTTGGCCCAGCCCAAATCTCTGATGCATATTCCAGCCTCTCTAGACAGCCCCATGGCTCATCAGCTACCAGACTGCAGAGGTGTGTGGGAATACTGAGCCCCAAGTGCAAGGCTCTGTGCTTTCCTCTGTTGAGCTTCATGAGGTTTTTCCAGCTTGCCAAGCTCCCTTTGAGTGGCAGCTTTACCCTGCAGCTTTTTAGCCTTTCTCCTGATTTAAATAATTCCATATTTCACCTTTCATTTAAAGCCTTCATAGAATATTTTATGAAGAGGGGTATCGTAAGAGGAGTTCAGGAAATAGGGAAAATGTAAGACAGAAATGTGGCATGAAATGTCCAAGGTGACTGAACTGTGGTAATTGTGCTGCATATTCGAAATGGAAATGAAAAACAGTTTCTTGTGTGTCTTTTGTGGTCACAGATTGTACTAAAAATGAGTATATAGTGTCTGAACTCATGGCTCCTAGGCAAAAAACTCAATTCAAATATCACTGCTGAACAGTCAATGTCAAAATGTGCTGGTGAGGAGAAGGACTGTGGAACACAGATCTATAATGGAAACCGGGGGAGTAACACAATGATTTGAGTTGCTTAGAAACTGTATTTACTAACTTTTTTAACTATTTATCCTCTATGTGGCTTATTAATATTTATCACATTGTGTGTCCATGTCAGACTTCGTTAATAAGGACTTTTTGTATAACAGAAAATATTCTAAAATTTAGCTACTTTTTTTTTTTTTTTTTTTTAGATACCCAAGTAGAAGAATGCCTTAACTGCAGCTACTTCAAAAGAGATGACTTTCACTGGGTGAGTGGCAGGGTTTTTTTTAATATGTCAGACCTTTTGACATTTTCCCCTAGGCTGAGCAAAGAAAACATGGGGTTTTTTAATTAAAAATCTAATTTTGTATGTAGCCCAGTACATTTATTTATCAGTATGTTTCTATTTCTACACAGACCTGTGAGAAAGTCCTTTCCTTTTAGATTTGATATATAAAGCAACTGAACATTTGTTCTTTTTAAGATTCTCTTTTTAGCAGGGCTATTGGAAGGTTTACTAAGTAATCCAGTTAAAAAACAATTAACAAGAAGTAATTAACAAGCAGTAGTGCAAACAGGCTAATTAATAATAAGCTAGTTGCATTCAGGATGAAAAACTGAAAAGTAAAAAACTGCCAGTTTCATTATTGAATCATTTCAGGTAAAATCCTCCTGTGATAGATTTGGAAGAAATGCACTGAATACTTGAAGATAAAAATTTGAGGTGAAAACCACAGCAATCAAAATAGTCATTAAGCTTAACTTTTATGGAACCTGAAGTACTCTTTTATTCTCTACAGACTTGCATGTAAGTGAATTCTGAAAATCTGGGCTGATAAGAGAAGGAAATGTACTGTATCCCATAGCTGAAGTGCTCATGCAAATACAGGTTGCAGTGCTGCATTTGGGAGACACAATATTGCTGCAGGAGTTTTAATATATCACATATGTTTAATATATCACAGTAACACACATGGTCATACACCACATGTATTGGGGACAAATGTGTCACTAAAACATAAAAAATGCTTCTTGTTGTAACTGATCCAATAATATGCTTTTGAAGCATAAGAAAACATAGATCCATGGATATTAAATGTAGAAGGGAGTGTTAGCTAATTGAGTTTGAACTCCTCAGCACCAGAGGTATCATATTTCACCTTCTCCCAGGTCTTTTGCCCAAAGATCTTGATTTTCATTTGTCTCACAGTTAATCTTCACTGCTTACAAACATGCACATACACAAGTATTGGATTACAGTCTCCAATAACCCAATCTGAAGTCATTAGGTTAAAGTCACATCAGGTACTGCCCCTGTGTGAGGCAGTCATACATTTGTTTGCCTGGTGCTCAGGTGTTTGATAGACCTTTCTCCAAGAAATTAGTAAGAACCTTTCAAAATTCAGTATTTTCTTGTCTTTCACATAGAAGTCTATAATTAGGTTTTGCCCCGTGCTTTTGCTGAAAACACCAAAGAGACTGAGACTTTTTTTTTCCACAATAAAAAAAATTATCTAGTATTTTTGACTTGTTATTTTCATAATTTGTCAGCTTTTCTTTTATAGTGGACATAAGATCAGAATAAAGCATTCAAGCATCCATACCTTCAGTGCTACCTAATAGGATTATCACCACCTAACTGCTGCTGTCCGTTATTTCTGAGTTTAGAAGACTGTAAGATAGCTTTATTTTAATTAAATTTTTTCCATACCTAAGTTTGTTTATCCAATATAAACCAACTGTCTGTCCTTAGGAACCTTAGCTGAGTCCCCTGTATTACAGGTAGGACTCCAATTCCTTTTTATTAAGATGAAAAGAATTGCATTTTCTTCCCTTAGAACTGATTTTGCTGTAATGAGCCCAGAGTATCAAGGGTGAAGGGATTTTAAGTAAGACACAAATGCTTTCTACCAGCACTCCAAACGCAGACAGCAGCAAAACAGGGGCTGTGCAGTGAGGAGTGTGCAGTGGGGCCGTGAGCTCAGGGAGCTAATGAACAGTGCTGAGAGTTCAAATGCCCTGCTTAGGCTGCCTGCCTTTGAATTGGAGCTGCTTCAGAGCACAGGCAGAGCCAGCACAAGCCATATAAATATCACCATTGTCATCCACATCATTCCAGACCCAGGCATGGTTATAATTATTTACCCCCAACCAATCCTTGCACCAGCCATGTTTTATCAGCAGTGATTTTGTGCTTACATGCAAATCACTGCACCAAATACTGAGATGTGTGTATCCCACAGCCATCACTGCCCAATGTTTGGAGTGAATGAACCAAGTGACTTAAAAATTATGTACCTACAGCTGTATAGAGGTTACAAGCATATCTATGTATTTATATATGCTTGGAAACATTCTCTAATAGGAAGAGAAGCTCATAAGCAACTATAATTTGCTTAATGATAAATTTAGACAAACCACATCTAAGAACCCTATTGAAGCCATACAAAAAAAAAAAAAAAAAAGTTTCACGATTTTTATCATTAAAAGGCTGTGAAAAACAGCCTCCCACACAAAGGACAAAGAGACACACTCATAAAAGAGAGCTAAAATCCCTGTCCTGAAAGCAAGGAAGTCTCCGTACTTGGTTATTTACAACTAGTAGCCTGGATTCTGCCATCCATTGGAGAGCCTGAAATGAAAAACATGAGATTATAAAACCCCAAAGATTACGTAAAAGATTCCTCTAATTTATAGTCTTGAGCAATGACTGGATCTTTAGAAGACTGCCAGAATGCTGTATACTCTGGTCACTCCTCCCCTCTCCCCCTGGACAGTCTTTTCATTGAGATAATTAAAATACTTGTTTACCACTCAGGTCTTCAATTATCTGGTCAGTATCCCCAGCTGGCCACTTAATCCAGTTTTGGGTTTGTTTTTACCAGTAGTACAGCATAAAAGTACCTTTTATGCAGCTGGATCCTGACTATACTTTTCAGATAATCAATTAACTATTATTTGCTAATTTCATTACTGTTGTTTAGCTGATGACTTTGCAGTCTTGTTCTTTATAGTATATTAAGAATACCAAAATCAAATCTCTGCCTGCATAAAAAAAACCCACTGGCCTGAAATGTAGAAGAAAGAGTAACATGAAATAATAGCTGTTTTGTTTATTTTTAGTTGTAGACATTTCTGTCTTTAAGTATTTACTTAAAAACTGTATTTTGCCTTCAGATGTACCATCAATGAAGTATGGGGTAGTTTTCTCAGGGTAGCTTTTCCAACTTAACTTTTCTCGCACAGGTTTGGATTTTCAGCAGCAGTGGCTATAAAACATGGAAGGATAAGAATATCATTAGCTCAGTAATTCAGATCACATTAGAGTGACCCGGTTGTCCTAATTTTAAAGGTTATTTTAATTTTATGTAAATCTTTAGCTGCCAGTCACAAAAAATCTGCATAATGTGCCTTGCCATTTTAGTTTTACTTGTCATCCACTTTTGTACAGGAACATGAGTTAACTAAATTTTTTTGTGTCTTCTGGTGCACCAATGGTACTTCTGGTATCTCAACTGAAACTTGAAGAACTTAATTAAAACAGAAGAGGCTTTAATTCCCCCTCCTTATGAAACCAAAAGTTGTAGTTTTCCATTCTTACTTATTTTTTGTCCACCAAACAATTTTCAAAATTATGTGCAGCTAGAAGAGAGAAAAAGCTGACTTTTTCTTATCTGGAAAAGAATAATTTGAACTCAAGAAAATATTCAAATGCTTAGGCTTGACTCTGACCCCAATACTCATATTAGTGAAGGGTTATTCACCTTATTAAAACTAATCCCATGTTCATGTCACTACCTGCCCCAGAAGACATTTCTTTATTTTAATATTTATTATATTTCATATTCTGTCCTTTTAATTAAATTTTATCTTTAATAAATCCCCTTTTGCCTTGTTTCACTCCCTTCTGTGATTCACTAGAGAAGCTGCATGATAGGGACTCTAATTTCCTGATTGGTTAAGCCTACTGCCTACTCCCAGAACCAATCTCTAAATCTGAGTGACACATTTTTTTTTTTACTCCACCAGAAAGTGAAAGAGAAAAGAATCAGTATAAAAAAATGCTCCCACCTCAACACCAGCAGGTGATACCCTCTGCTCCCTGTACTTTCAAGGGTTTTTTTAGTGTTTGGTGTTGGCACTGGCCCTGGCTGAAAGAAATATCTGAGGACAATCTCTGAAATCACCTTTCCCTTTTGGTACAATAAAAATTTTGCATGGGAAGACATGCAAATATGAAAAAAAAAAAAAAAAGCATATGCTTTTTTGGTTTTAAACAGAGGAGGGGAATTTAGGGAAGCATGAATTTTCACAGGTGATACCATGCCACATGGCAACAGGTATGAAATTCATAGCATCCAGCCTCAGCTATGTAAGAACTATGCATCTGCTCTTAATGGGCCTTGTGATCAATACAGAGAGGGTAACAAAGGGTAACGAAATAAGGCTGGAAGCTTCTATAAGATAATGGGGATAGTCACTGTTTGTAAAACTCTGTCTATCTTCAGTAATGCTAAATATCCAAAATATTTTCCAGAACGTTAAAAACCTGAAGAACAGCATGACAATTAAATGAAGATCATTACTTTCTGTCATTAAAACAGTGAAATCAAGTATTATCACATCTTTTCAATAACCTGAACTCCAAAACCTCCTCGCCAGGTGAGGACATGCACCTCAGATACTCAGACCAATAAATTTACCTTTCTGTCAATACAGCTGAAATATTTCAGTTAGTTTGGAAGTATTTGAATTTTAGCTGTTCCTGGATTTCAAATGTCCTGCAGCCCATAGCAATTTACCATAGACTGTGATTATCTCATTTATTTTCACATCACACACTAAATTTGTTAAACCTTCATCTCCTTTCACACCTTTGTTCTGACTAGAACATGGTGATAATGAACTCATCACAACAGCAGCATCATGTTAATCTTTTATCTGCTGCTGTTGATTCTGGACTCTACCATCTCATAGTCTTTTTTAGTTTAACTCTCACAATGACTTTGTTCATTGTTCTCATTTTATGTTCAGCAAGGCTCATCAGGAGATGAGAAAACCTTGAAGCATGAGAAACATCACAGGCTGTCAATTAATATCTCATTAATAAAGAAAACAACAACTAAATGAACAAATAAACAAGGAAAATAGGCTAAGTGGAGAGGTGTTAATTGAGGAAGATCTGAAAGGCTTGAAAGATCTAAAGATAAAGGATTTGGAAAAGAGTGAATTTTTCATGTGCATTCATCTGCTTGGAGGTTTGAATTGGTCCTGCACAGCTGTGATGTTGGGAAACAACATGAAGAATACAGGAATGGGCAAGAGCAGCAGGATTGGAAATAAGTAAATGGACAGTCTGGATGCTGGGTTAGCACTGATGGAACAGGCACTTGATCAAAAATCCTCACATTTTCAGACATCACTGGAAAAAAAATATTCCAGTAATTTCTACCAGCTGAACACCAAGCCAATGACCTGAGGTAAAGAAAAAAATACTTAGAATTCAAAACTCCTGCTTTCCTTGAAGGATTTGTTGTGAGTGATGTGTGGCACATCTTGGATCCTTGGAACTCCTAGCCTCCCATGGTGTCCACTAAAAATTTTATATGGTTCTCTTGACCTAACAATGTTAAATGCCAAAATTAATGAACAAAAGTAATAGACTTAATGTAGTTGATTTTTTTTTTTTTTTTGGATTTGTGGGTTTTTTAGCGTGGTGGGATTTTTTTGTGGGTTTTTTTGGTGTTTTCTTTTGTTTGTTTGTTTTTTGGTGGTTGGTTGGTTGGTTTGCTTCTTTGTTTCTTGGGGTTTTTTTTTGGTAATGACTAGGAGAGTTGGGAATAAAGGAGGGGCAGAGAGGGAGAGAGAGAATCCTTTACATGCAAGTCTCATATCAGCCACATCTATATAAAATCCAGCTAGGACAACCAGTGATAAATATGATTTCCTGTGTACTAACTTTCAAGAAAGAATCTGATATCTCCACTGGAGATTACAGGCAAAGAGTCAAACTAGAACACTGACCACTGTATTGCTTACCCTTGTTCAGTATTCTAATTACTTGAGATACTTAATTTTGTTAAGAAACTTGTTGCACACTGTTGTGTAGGTCTAGCTATGATGAAATATAAAAACTAAAATATGAAAATATTTTTGATGCATTATGATTAAGAGAAATTTTAGTTTTAGCCTTCTGTATGATCTCTATTATTCATATAATCATCAAGTGATGGGTTATTTTTCCCGTTTCTTATTGTTATTAAGACAAACAAAAAAGCAAAGATCTTGGGATGTTAGTATTTTTAAAAGAGCTTTTAATAAGATGCAAAAGAATAGCTGACATTGGCACAGAAATGAGAAAAAAAAACATGATTATTTTTAGAGCTGGCCTCTTGGGCTGAGTATGGGCATTTCAGCTGAATGGAGAAAAACTTGCAGTTCCCATGTCATTCTTTCTCTCTTTGCATATTTTAACTTCTAACACTGCCAAGTTAAACCATTTTATCAAAACTAAATTGCACGAACTACAAAAAATAAAAGCAAAACAACAGCAAAAGCTAGATCTTCTTTATTAACCACAGTGAATAAGGTGTACAGTGTATTTTCCCCAAGACCAATTTATTCTGTGAACCATGCATGCAAGCTATCAAAAGCTGTAAATTAGTGGTCACCTCAGGCATTAGAAATAAGAGCTCCTTTACAGGAGCTCCCATTGAGTCGGTCTTTTTCATCTTTGCTAATTAACACTTTTTTAGCATTGCCTTGTAATAAATAATTGAAACTATCATGTAGGACATGATTCAGAAAAGGGAGAGCAACAACTCTAAACTAGATCATTTTCAAAGGAATCTTTCTCTGATTGGCTTCTTCAGTAAAACCTGGGATAACTGGAAAATCAACTGCTTTCTGCCTTTAAGAAGTCTTTGAAACTTTCCACTACGTGAACAACTTTAATTTATGTGCATATCAAACATCTTACTGGTGCTGAAACCTAAAGACCTGATTCCCTGAGAAATGCAGGTGAGCCATGAAATACTCACAGTAGCACAGGACCATATCAGTGCACCCTGCAGTGCGTAAGAACATTGTAGATCTTCCACCATGAGGAAGAAACTTTTTGTATTAAAAAGGGGGGGTGGGGGGGGTTAATCTTAAAGCTTTTGGATTGGGTGGTTTGGATCCTGACTGGACTCTGGCCAACCACACGAGACAGTTTTTGCTCATCTTTCTCAGTAGCTTCTAAAGCATCCCAAACTCATATAATTTCCAAGGTGGCATGAGCTCAAGAAGCACCAAAGGCAGCAGTTATTTGCATATTTTGAGCTACCCAAGGTAAGATGATCCCAAAAGAACATTTTTTTTCAGTACTGGCTTTCACCTGCACTTTTGTATGTTTCAAGTAACTGTAATAACTGAACACACATCTGCATAGCCCTCATTTTCAAGAAAAAAAAAAAAATTCTGCCGTCCTGTGATTGTCAATATGAAGACGGGTTTGATTAAGCTGTGCTAAGCAAACATTAAGTGTGCCTTTTTCAGGGTTGGTTCACACAGCTTCACTGCGAGGAAATGCTCTATGAATAAATGTAATTACAGTAAAGGAAAACCTAAAGGTAATTTGATAACCCTCTGCAGAACTTAGCAAGGTGTCTAAAAATGAAATGTTGACATTTCTATGGTTACTTTACATATAAAAGAGGTACCTTTCATGAAAAGCAAAGCACTTACTTAACATTCCTCAAAGGTGGATCTCGTATTCTTCATTAGCTAAGTTTCAATTGCCTTTGTCAAGCTTGTCTTCCCGGCAAAGGTCTCTGTCAACTGTGAAATCCACTTAAGGTAATTAGTATTCTGTTAGATGGAACAGTCTGTGAATTAGAACTGTAACAAAAGAGAACGTCTACTTGTTTCTTCATTATCAAACAAGTGGAGCTTCCAGCTCCTGTGGTGGCTGAACCTGACTCTTTTTCATGTCATGCAGGCCACACTTAGCGTAAGGATTAATGGCCCTGCTCAAAAATGTGATTTTCCATTTTACCAGAAATTATATTTCTAGGTGTTTCTATTCTAATTCATAACAAGATTAAATCTCATTCTTTCTACTGTGGTTCCCCACACTTTCCTTCTAATCCATGTAGCACTTGAAAATTTTTTGCAGATGTTCAGATTTTGTTTAAGAATTTCAACTTTTTCTTCTGAGTGTTATTTACAATCTTTAGTCTTTATATGTATATATATATTTGATTATGTCACAGAAGCAGGGACCATGTACAAATGTTCAATGGTTATAGACTTATGAAACTCTGATGTGAGGCAACATCTGAAGTGTTCTAACATATCCTTTATTTTTGACATTTGTCACTGACTGTTTGCCACTTGCTGACAGGATTATTTTATATTTTCTAAGTCAAAATCAGGTTTGTTTTTCTTTTAAGGGGCATGCTGAAATAAATCAGGAAGCTTTGTTAGCATCAAACTTGCACAGACTTGGAGAAAAAAAAAAACAACAAATTATAAACAGATATAAAATCTGGACAGTAACATAATAGAAGAAAAGACTGGATTATTCATTGTGGGGTCAGAGAAGAGATAAGAAGGAAGGTAATGGATGAATTGGCTGTAAATCTCACTATTTGCATACCAGTGCCAGAAACAGGGTGATTCCTCTGTCAGGAATCTGTTACTCCAAAAAGTGGCTCCTTTTTATTCCTTAGCAGCCCAAGGGTGTGTCCCCATCAGGTTTTGACTAACTTATACTTACACATGCAGGGTTTTCTCATTTCCCATGCTAGCTAAATTCAAACTAGAAGGGATGTCTGTACTGTCATCACAACTTCAGTGCGTTGTGTAGACACAGTTTGGAGATTAAAGTGTTTTCTCTTTGTCTTGTAGCGACATGGTTCGACACTGAAGCATGAAATCTCCTCGTTGCAACAAAAATAAGAGACATTTTTGATGCAGAAAATCTGCTTCAGTCCCTAGGAAGGGTTTGTCTACATGAAGGCACTAGTGAGAAACTGGGAAGTTGAGAAACAGCAGCTGTTGCAGGCTCACTCTCTGTTGGAGAAGTCCTAATAGGT
Source organism: Trochalopteron elliotii (assembly GCA_024734555.1). Lineage (NCBI taxonomy): Eukaryota > Metazoa > Chordata > Aves > Passeriformes > Leiothrichidae > Trochalopteron > Trochalopteron elliotii. The sequence continues at coordinate 1,395,552 of JANPWX010000183.1, read as the reverse complement.
GCTTACAGCCTCTCTCTGATTTAGTCAAAGGCATTTAGAAAATGCTTTCAATAAGTTGTAACAGACACACCAGGGCCTAGAATACATCCGTGACCCAAGTCATTCCAGAAAAATAGTTTAGGGAGAATTTTTTTTTCTCTTGCCACAAATTAAACTGACAAGACCATGAAAACACAGCAAGGTTCTGTACTTTTAAGTACATGACTTTTAAGTGTGACTCTGAAATTTTGAATTTTTAAATTTTCCCTTAGCATTTCAGGTATGATATAATACTTTTTTTTAAAAAAAAATCTTATTAAAATAGCAGCCAGTGCTCCTCCAGGCAGAGCTTTCACATCCCCTGTTGTCCTGCCAATGTCCTTTGTGTGGCTAAGTCATGCTCTTGCACAGTGCTGCTCAGGGAAGGAATTATTTTGGTCCATCTCATTTGAGTGCTCACATAGCTGCCCTGTGGCACACTTACTGCTGGCAGAATTCTTTAGACAGCTTTCACATCTCTGCTGACATATGCATATAGCCTGCCTTACTATCTTATTTATGTATATGTTTTAGTTTTAAATATCCCTTTACTTTTTTCCTAAGTGCCTGCTATCATTATGAATTGTTCAGGGAGCTTTCCAGAGCTGGGCTAATGGATACACATGTAGTGGGAGAGAAAGAGTGAGAGAACAGGAGTCCAGAGTGCCATCTTATTTATGTATTTATTTTCTTTTAAACATACCTATATTTTTCACGAAGTGCCTGGAACAATATCTGCAATAAAAAATATTAATCAATAACCGTGCTCAAATCATTTTGGCTCCTTCAGTTCAGTGCTGTGAAACAAATGTGAGAAACTAAATAGACCATGTAGAGTGCCCTGTAGTTCAATAAATCCAAGGTCTGCCTGATCATGGAGACAAGGTAATTTTCGCAATTGACATCTGCAGTACTCTCCCTCCTTTCCTTTTATCTTCAACTGGAGAATTATGAAACTCTTTTTTTTTCTTTTTTCCCCTATTCAATTTTTTTTTAAGTGTTGGGACACAAAATAAGAGAAGAAATAGTTACAAAGAAGCAAATAGAAAAGACTCAAACAGTTTTAAGACTAATAGAGTACAAAGAGATTATTTTTTACTGAGCAAAAGATTCTTGGAGAAAGAGAAGAAGGGAGAAGCTCTTAGTAATAATATCAAGAAAATATTGAGTTCCAGAAGAAAACTGGGGGGGAAGAGAGTTATATAAAGAGAAGGAAGTGCTAGGCAAAACTACGTATAGACATATGTCTAAAATGTTGGGTTTTTTTTCCTAGCTGTATTTTGAGTTTTTCTATATATACAGTTAAAATCTGCATTTAATATTTGTAACTCTTATTCCTCTAAACCAGGGAAATAATATGAAAGCAATTTCTTCTTGTCAAAAGCTGTGGACAAAAAAAAAAATAATTTTTTTTTTCAAAACCATGACTATGCCAAACACCAGTTACTATAAAAACAGATTGTGCTGAGAATTTTCACCATTTTATGTTGCAAACTTCTTAGCTGCTGAAGTTTCAGAATATACAATGGAAAACCACAAGTGTCAAGAGATCCTTGTTGCAGGAAAATAAGGAAATTTACACAGACATTGTCTGTTTAGCATCTGTGTGGACTAATAAAAGAGGCCTGATACAATGGAGAAATTAAAATCTATATAGCAAAAACTGTAACAAGTGACAGCTAGAAGTGCTTATCGAGTTTAATTTTATTACTTTTTTTTATATAGCAAGTCTGAAATCTCTTTAAAGAGTCTGAAGTTGACATTACATGGACTCATAGCTTCTGAAACATAGTTCCTTTGACAGTACTTTTAATTGAGTAATGGAAAGTGAAGACAATTTCTTTTTCTCAAAACATTCATAATGCCAGCAGGGTGTCTGTGAATTTACATGAGAAAGAGAACAGGAATGTGTATTTCTCTTGTACTTACAAATTTATTTTCACAACAAACATACCTATGTTTTTTTCCTGTGTGTCAGCTATGGAAATGATTTTTTCAGATTGGTTTTAAGTCTGTGCTAATAATTTTGTATTTTCTTCATGTGGTGGTAGTGCAATAATGCTCAAGAGACTCCGTCATGGATGAAATCTCTTTGGGCTGGGAAGGTTGCACAAGCTCAGAAGAAATTATTGGGGATCCAAATAATCTGATTTGGTCCACACTTCCTTCTGTCCTTTGTTAAGGACATCTTTAAAAACTGCTTTTATCATTAGGTTTGGAGTTTGAGTAATCTTTTTCTTTGCTGTGGCCTGATGATTTATTTAGTTTACGAAGGCTCTGCAGTTTCAAAGTGTATGTATTATTATATTCTTGTTTAAACTGAAGACACATTTGTTTGCAGAGGTTTTATTAGTAATTGAGTGATTGTGTGAGAGACAATATGTTGCAAATACACTGGCAAATCTATCTCCAGTATGTTTGCACACAGCTTGATAATCTTCTACAAGGTTTGTGTTTTAAAGCACTGCAGTCTAGATGCTTAGGTTGATATCACACCAACAAAATGAGAAACGGAGAACCAAAGTGCCTGCTCATCCTCAGGGATGCCAGGACAAATTAGTGAAACAACCTCATGTTATAACAATGTGGGTTTTTTTGCTATGACAGTCGTCATCTTTTAATTCTTTACAAGCTTTCATTGGGGCATTATCATCCAAATTCTCTGTACTAGCTGATTTGCTTTTGAGGTAAGCCTCCCCTATTCACCACTTCTTTTGAGTGTGTGCCAGCCCAATCCCCTGTGGCTCAGAACATCCAGAGTGCCACTCCATTTTCTGAGAGCCTGCCTGAGCTCCCGAGGTGCTCCTTTGGCAGCAGCTGAGGATGGAGAGGCTGCAGCCCTCCCTGCTTGTCCCTGGCTGTGTGGCCATGCTGCAGAGAATAAAGCAACTCAGCTCTACTTATGGATTAGGCAGGAAAGTCATCTGAGAGCTATTTTTTGGGGTGGTTTACAGCTGTTCTGTACTTCCAGCATGGAGAGTGTCTGTGGAACATTTGGAGCATGGGGTAGGGGGGATTGTGACTGTTCTTTTGTATCCTGTTCCAGGCTGTTAAGTAATGCTTCTGTTAATACTTGTCACCAACCTGGCTAGCTTCAGACTGAAAATCCGAAGGTAAAATGATACAACTATCACTCCTAATCCCTGAGTCACTTCTGTTTTAAACTCTTAAAAATACCATGAGTTGCTAAATTGGGCCTTTGGCAAGAGGTTCTTCAGATTTCTATTTAATTTCTTCTTTTAATTTAATAATTTAAAATTAAAAAAAAAAGAAACAGTATAGTTTTATATAATACATTTATATAAAACTATGTATAATACATTTATATATGTATATAGTATTCAGATGGTGTAGATCTCACTGTCCTTTATAGATACATCCTGGATCTCCCTCCTCTAAAAGAAATATGAGCAAACAAATAAAGCAGCATCACTCAATCTCACTCTGAGATCATGCACTGAGCAACTAATCTGCTCTTTCTAGACAGAGGAAGTCTCTGCAGACTGAGAAAAGGTGTCATTAGCTCATTTTCATTCCAGGACCAAAACCAAATAAAGCTAGAGCTGAAAACAAACAAAAATGTATTAAGCTGACAAAAAAGTTTCCAGTGGGAAATGAAAGACAACTAGAAACAATGATAATAACATTTTCATGTGCTTTCATTACACGAGCAATTTGGGGATGTGCTGAACAATTCAGAAATATTTCAAATTGCTGGGTATATGCCATAATTGCTGGTTTACAAATATGTCAGCTCCTTGAATATGCAGGCTGCTTTTATCCACTGCAAACAATTCCAGATCAGATGTTTTCCATTCAAACTGTTAGAAGAAAATAGTGCAATACAGAAATAGTATTAATTTTCATGGCTGCACTGATGAGGATTATTGAAGCACAATATCATCCTGGCATTTATCAATATGTAATCTTAACTGCCATGGTGATCTCAATTAGTCTCACTTCATACTAACTCTGTAACATAGAATACACATACTTACAAAACTAAGTATATGTCTCTCAGTAATATGAGACAATAGCTAAAATGGACACTTGTAAAGATGCTAGAATTAAATACCAATTACCTTCCTTTTAGGTTATCCAGTTTAATTTTAATACAAAATTGATTTGGAATATTTACTGGTGTTTGTACATACTGTAGCAGTAGGGACCCAACCTGAGGGTTTCTCATAATAAGAAATCTCTTTAACTGCTTATTAAAATTAGAACAATTTTTATATCACTGTGGCTTTCTAACTTTGAGATGGTTACTTAGACACCATATTCTCTCTTCTTTATATGGTTTTACTGTCTCTGGGAGGTGAGAGAGAAGGAGAAGGGGAGAGATAGGGAAAGGGGTGTGATCAGCATGGTGTTAGAACTTAATGTGCATTGAGCAGATCTCACTGACTATTCACAAACCCTGCTTGGAACGAGTTATTTTCATGTGTTCCCCACATTTTTTTTCCAGATTCTCATCCACATAAAACTCAAATGCTGTTTCAAGGTGTTGAGAATTCCATCTCTGAGCAGCCCTGGTGTGGCCAGTGGCTTTAGGATTACGCAAAACTAATCTACTAAGACCCACCTCTACTTAAGAATAAATTGGTTCAGCTGTGGAACAGCCTCAGAGATTGAGAAGGAACTTCTTTTTGGGGAAGCAAAACTGGAAGATTCACACTCCAAGAGCTTGCCTGCCTCACTTCACCAATCAAAGACTGCCCAGGGTGAGTATGAAACAGCCCCTGCAAAGCACAAAGAGAATACTTGGCACCAAATATTTTGTGTTACTTGTGTGCTTCAGGTGTACTGCAGAATTTGCCCTAGTAGCTATTGCTTATGGCTTGTGGAATGGTAACAGAACCAAGATTAGGTGAACACGTGGGCTTGGGATTTTTTATGTAAAAACCAGGGAATTTGCTGATTCCTTTCACCTCATCACACTCCTACTAAAAAAAAAAAAAAAAAAAAGGAATCTGGGAAAATATTGACAATTTTTAGTCTGCTTACAGCCCCAGAGTGTCCCAATATGTTGGTGCCCCTGATTGATGTGATAAATTAATGGATACTTACTTGTCTGCAAATTGTTATTAGAAATAAGCTTAAACAAGACTCTGGAAATTTGAATTTCTTGCAATATTAAAGTTATATATTGAAGAAAACACTGTGCAAAGTCTGAGTAAACACTTCCTATGAAAAAAAAACATAAAAAATAATTTATTAATTGGAAAGTCAAACCCAGCAGGGCTTTTAGAAATTGAGTAGATTATAAAAACAAAGATTTGTTTGGGCTGGATTGTTTGCAGAAGATTTAAAAAAACAAAGATGTTAGAAAAAAATATGAATGTGTTAATATTATTTTACTTCTCTCTTGCATTCTCTGTAATTAGTCTGGAAGCAGCATCCTGTTAACACAGACATTTGGCGTAATACAATTACTATCCTAAAATTTATGTTGTTGATTTAAGGATGTCTGCTCAAACTGCCAAAGCCTCCCACTTGAACCTTCTGTGCCTTTACGCTATTTAATGTGACATGATTATCTTAAACAGTTTTGAAACTCAGATCTGGATATACAATGCAGATATTTCTTACATTCACCATTTGCATGAGATGGCATTGATACAACTTAATTACTAGAAGAATACATGCAAAATGCTAAACGTGGACAGAACTGTCCAGTGCTGGAGAACTGCCAACCAGAAACCCCAAAGAAGCTTAGGGCTCCAATTTACAGCTTAGGCTTGACTCTTGCTGTAATGACATTTTTTCTGTTCACTGTATCATTTTCAAATCTTCCTGCATGGATCTGAGGGCCCCACAAGATTAAGTGAATAAACTCAGAGATTCTCTAGATCTGTGTCTATAAGTAACATAGGATCACAACAAAAACCAGTGAAACTAAGCTTTATCAGCATGATACAGTCAGGCCACCTAAATAATAAGGGATGTTTTGTGGGCCAGAAACATTTCTTGCAGTTATTAGTTAATAGCAAGAATGCAGAGATAGGTTACTAAGCATCCAGGTCAGTAATTACATGACAGTATTTACCTTTACGGGAAACAAGCAGGTGCCTTATGTTTGGGGAGTGAGACTAAATAAACAAGCAAGGATTCTCATGCAGGTGTTAACAGCAAGAGATGAATTCACCATCACTGATTCTGCACTGACAGCAAGACCCACAGCCAAGATCAAAGTCTGTGCTTTGTTCAAATTTTGAACAATTTTGGAGCTAGGTTCTTGTATTTCATTTAATCCAAGGCCTGCTTATGAAGAACTGTTTGCATATGTATATATATGTATATATATATGTATATATACACACATATGTGTATATCTATATATACACCAACATATAAATCTTAACTAGAAAAAGGTAATTACATTGTCTAAGTAAAGGAAGCATTTAATTTTGTCCATTATTAGATTCCACAGTCTGGGCCTCCCTACTGCATGTCATACAGTGCCATGAGTTCATGTGTCACTAGGCAATAAGGTTATATTATCCTGTGCTCATATTGTGTTACAGTGATCCACTAAAACCCAAATATCACACAGAAGAAAGAATATGCCACGGTGGAAAACTACAGGGAACACAGCATGGAACAGCAATAACTACAATTTGAACCTCACCCTAAATAACTCTGTTCAGGAAATTTTTAGGATCCTTTTTAACCACGGTCAGTCTTAAATTATATATGTTTTGAGCAATAATTACATATTTCTTGATATCAATGTGATAAAATTTGTCTGTGTGGAGAAAAGAGTTTAAAAATAAATTTACATTTTAAATATAGGAAATACACTGACAAACACTATGTCAGTGTAACCTTCAATACCATGAGCCAAACTCAGAATATCAAACAGTGTGTTTGTTTACTTTTAACATTCAGTGATGTGTTGTATACAAAACTGTATGTCTTTTATCAATGGATACATGGTAGAAATACATGAATAGTAACAATTCACATTTTCTTATGTATCTGGCACATTTGGAGAACCATAAAATTAAAATTTAAGTAAATAGATAAACTATGATTGTGAAGTGGTTTCTTTAAAAATTGCATTTTCCTTTCTTGTTATTACAATCATGAGTAGAATGCTATTCTCATTTTAATCTCTTATTGGAAAGGTTTTATTTTATAAGCTTTCAGAAAAATGAAGAATATGTTGGCAAATTATACACAAAGATCCAGAGTCTTCTCTATTATTTCAAACCAAAGATAATGGTTTCTTAAGTAACATATGGTAAATGTGCTGAAGTAGTCTCATTTTTAAAAATCAAATTGAATACATAATGCAAATATAGTGCTCAATAAGAACTAATGCATTTGAGTGTCTATCAACACACACAAAAAAAAAAGCAGGTTTTTCATTTTGAGTCTTTCTGTAACATTGAGAGTGTTTTCTTTGAAATCTTGGCTTTAAAATTATGGCATTTATTATGCTTACTAGAAAATGTGAAGAAATCTCTCTGTTGTCTGGGGAAGCCACATGGACACATTTTACAGGCAGCAGCCACCATCTTGGTTTTCGCCCTGGTGGCCATGTGGAACTAAACCAAGGTGGTGAATTAACACCTTCTTTGTGGGTAAAACACCTGCTTTTTTTGGGTACTTGTGCTCTTAATGCTGCTGTTGCTACTGTGCCTTTCTTATTTCATTGCTTTTTGCTCCCAGTAACTTGTTGTCTCAACTCACACTGTCTGTTTTTGTCCCTCCCTCACCAAAACAGGCGGAGGAAAGGCAGTGGCTTATTGGGAGGTTAATTTCCTGCTGGTTCTAAACCACCACATGTAACGACCTGAACTCAAGTATAGGGGAACTGTGGAGGCCAAGAAAAAAAGGCTAAATAATTTACACATCCTGCTTTGTGAAAATTTCTATTCCAAATTCATGTTGGGCAGACATGATCGCTAAGGAAATCTGGCCATAAAAGGTAAAATCTTTTGATGAGAGCATTGTTTTTCTCAGCTGGGTTAACTGCACAGTGTTACTCTGGTAATGTTTTAGGAAATGTGATACACGATGAGACAGTCACAAAACCACCATTCTTTAGAACTAATATCTAGTCTGTGCCTTCTCTTTCTTACAGACAAAAGTTTTTTGCCTAACAACAGTGGCTGAACTGTAGAAATGAGGCAAATTTGTAAAATTTGAGCATGTCTTCTTTCAGACTAAGAAATTTATTCAAGAAATGCTGGGAAGAGCTGCTGTTTCAAGTAAAGCCCACATCCATGACAGAGCACTTTTTGGAACACAGAATGTGAGGTACATGAGACTGATGCTGTCAAGTCTTTGCAGCAACAACACCAAGGTACATTTCATGCTGCCTTTGCTTGTCCTCTGGTGAGAGGAAGTGATAAAAAGCCACAAGTGTTTTATCATTAAAGACAGAGACTCCCTTAGTACTGTGGTAACCTTGATTTTTAAGAGGAATCCTGGTATGCTTTGGTTAGAGTTTCATTTAAAATATCGATCCTTTGTAGTTGACACAGTTCTAGTAAACTCCTAATTTTGTTGTGGATTTGCACTAGTAGTTGGATATTGTGCTGATTCATAAGCTGCCCTGCCCTTGCTTGGCCTGATTTGCTCCAGGTTCTTACATTGCACTGGGACTCTGCAGCCCTGATATTTTCTGCAATGCTGTCTTCAACATCCAAGGCCTGAGTATTGTTGTCTCATTTGTCTCAGCCCTTCAGCACAAGCAGGAGGCAGAAAGTAATGCTAAAGCTCAGATCTGTATCCTGAAGTGCAGCTCAGTATAATCGGAGAGATTGGTAGGCAGCATTTCGCCCCTAATGCTGAGGCAGGGAAAAGCCTGGGGCAGAGAAAGAACTGAAAGGGACACAGAATGGGGATGGAAAAGAAGAAGAGATTCACTCTCTGAAATAGAATATATAGAAAAAAGATTGGACTGCGTGAAGATTCACAGATATGAAAAATATGCGGATGGAGATTAAACTTTAGGAAAAGAAATAAAGCAGAATTGGGAAGATATAGGCAAAAAAAAAGAAGATGAGAAATCTCAAAGTGCAGAAGGTCTTTGAGGTGATGCTCTAAATCTCATCAGTTCATCAAGAAAAGTGAAAAGCCTTATATCCCCCAAAGAGAAAGACATATTGCAGAAGAGTATTTATCTTTCTCCAGGAGTGCAGGTTGTCATCTTCAAGACAGAATAGCAGAAAAAAACCCCAGAGGAATGTCTGTTCTAAGGTACACACCAAGTGTATGTCATCCACCCCAGGAAACAGGAGGAAGGGAAAAAAAGAAGAGGCCCTGTTCAGCCAGAGTAACTCTCAAAATTATAAATGTTTAAGTATTCCTTCAACTTTCACAGGTTCTATATTTAAACATGCCTTTTTAATTGATCCCAGAAAAAATTTCAGTTTATATATAGCTTTTTTAAGCCTGGGGCCTACCTGTCCTAGGCCTATTTGATGATTTATCTAAAGAAATTTTGTATGAAGAAAGAATTTAATTTACAAAGGCCTAAATCCAAAAGCCCCTTCTGAAATTTTGCTTAATTATTGATGTGCAGTTACACAGGGATTTCCCACACGACCTCCCAGTAGCATCACATTACCTTGAAGTTGCAGTAACCACTGTAATCTGAGCATGTCCCTTGTAAAGAGCAGAAATATAGGTCTGGATAGGGGGAGAAAAAAAATCTTTAATGCATTCCACACTGACAGTCTGTGGCCCCACTAAAACTTCTCTTAAATGATGCAGATAGTGGTCTTTGCTACTTCTGATCTTCTGAGGAAGAGAAGCTCACTGGTCTAATGAAGGTAGAAAGAATGGGATTTTCTTGGTACAGTAAAATTACTGTGTAGCAATTGGACAGCTTCAGGCTGAGATTCTCGTATATGGAAAAGTCTTCTAAAGATATCTGGGGTTGAATTTCCTTCTAAAGGCCCTGACAGGATTTCCAAAAGCATGTGAGGAGGAGTACTTCACTGTATGCCTGACATGCCATATTCTTGGTTGCCTTTCTGAAGCCCTTTGGATATTCACATTTAGCCTACATTTCTTTTATCTCTTTGGTGGGGTAATTCTTGTACCCATATGGCAAGACACCTACAATTTAATGGCAATAATCCTTGGTGATTGTCTTTGGAAAACTCTGAACAGGTATGGAATATGAATCCTCCTGTTCTTTACAGAGCACTCTTAATAGGACACTGTGGGAAGGGTTTCTATACCAATACCCTTAAAATGAGCAGAAACATGGGCATTCAAAAACAACATTTACCCAACATAAACCCCATATTTACCAACTTTCATCCAGAAAAAAACCCATAAGTTTGTTTTATGTATTTTGTTTCGTTTATAGGGATCAGCTAAGCCACCTCTGGGGCAAAATTGAGCAGCTGTTTAATAGTGGCAGCAATGCTGCAGAACAGTTTTAGGGAACAAAGAATTGAAGAATAAGTTATCTAATTGAAACTGTGAGGGCAATTTAAGTAGGCAGAATCAAATTTCTCAAGCTGGAATTTGGCCATTCAAATATTGAAGCCTTTAAAGAAATGTTAATAGCTATTCACAGCTTTACAAATATATCATCAAATCACAATTTTAATAAGAATAAAAAGGGGGAAATACATTTAACAGTGTATGCTAGGGAAATATTGTATTAACTGTAGAGGACAAAAATGAAGGTAAATATTTAAATACATCTGTTATCATGGGATAAGACTTTGATGTATCAATCCAATCTTCACCAAAGCTTCCTCTTATAAAACTCCCACATTGAAGTGCTTCTGTTTTGCTTTTGCTATGATAAATAGCTATCAGAAAAAAGGGAAATTTGGCATAAAACATGGATAATAAAAGATATGATTTAAGTAAATAACTGTAGGCAATGGTTTTCATTACAAAAAGGTAGAAAAGATGGAGCAGAGCAGTGATTTGTTTTGTGTAAACACATTAAAAAATATTTTCTTTGTGATACATGGCTTGTATACTTTCTGTTCCATTGTGTTAGAGATTGCTAACTGGCATGGTTATTCCTAAAGATCAAAAGAATTGGCAGAGTTTAAAAGGTGGCCTATAGTTATATCAGAAGTTAATTGCAGTGAATATTAGGTAGAACTAATTTACACTGATAATTTCTAGACAACCTAGTCTTCTTCAAAGTTTCACTGTGAAGGCTTATCTAGCCAAATTTATGTGCACCATCAGGTTACCAGCAGTGATCAGAATTTTAGCAAGGATCTTGATTTATTCTATTTCACTAAGAAAAAAAAACCACAAGTAATTAAAATTACTTTAGTAATGTCGTGAGTTGTAATCTGTTCTGGTATGGATGGTTAGCTGAAGTTTAGCCAAGCTTAGCCAGCTTGCACGAGAACCTGCAAGCTGACACAAATGTCTCCACTAGCAGTGATGGTGCTTCGGGCTTCTTCTACACATTGTTACCAAACTTGTCCCTCACAGTGCCGAGCAATGCAGGTCTGTGAAATCCTCCTAGAAATACAAGGTTATGCAAACTACCAGGAATATCTTCACATGGTGCAGTGCAGAGCATTCCTGTGCAACAGCTACTGGCTTATCCTGATAGCATCACAGCTCTAATAGTGCAGTGCTTTGTCTCAGCTTATTGTGGCTGCACTGATGAGCTTTATTGCCATTGGTTTAGTCACAATGGGTTTAGAGATTGCTGCCTGGTGCTCCAAAACACACTGTAGGCAGACATCTGATTTATCTTTGGCTTAGATACAATTAAAAAACAATAACAAAAAAAAAAAAAAAAAAACACACAGAAGGAAACCCACAGTGCAGAGGGACAGTTAAACATTCGTGTTTGAAACTCAAAACAGCCAACACACTGAGCAAGGTTGGCTGCAGGATACAAAGCTAAAATGCTTTTTGCACATTAGCTGAGTAGCTAAGGACCAGAGTGCTGTTTCCTCCTCATGACAAAGATTTCAAATCTCGTCTTTCCAGAGCGTGCCTGAGGCTAGTCTACCTGTTCCTGTTGAGTCTGGCACCACTTATTGTGCAAGGCTTGTGGAGAGCAGAGAAAAGGGCACACCTGTACTTGACATTGCAGTTTATGTGCTGAGTATGAGTTTCTCCCTTGGGCCAAACTGCCCTTTCCATCCTTCTCCCAGGTGAGAGTTGCGTGCATTCTTCTACATAATCATGTTCACACTGTTTCCCAGCCAGAAATGAAAGTTAAGTGAGAAAGAGAACACTCAGGACAGCAAAAGCAGCAGGGAAGGCTGAATGTCAGGCACTTTTTCAGCCTTGTTCCCCAGTTATCATCAGACTGCAATTATGTACCTTTCTAAAGGCATTTGTGTGCCTCCCACATCCCCCAATAACTTCTGATGATTTCTGCACAGTTCATTGCCACGAGATTTGTGGAAGGTAGAGGTCTCAGATATAATTACATGGGTCTGAGTTTTGCAGCCACGGACAACCTACACAATCTTGCATAAATGCAGTATTGGCAAAGAATCCTCCCTGCAGAGGTCTCCTGTAAACGTCTTTATGTCAGGAAAATCTTTAATGAAGATTCATTTTCTATCACCCTAAACTACACAACCAAAAAAAAAAAAAAACCCACCTCAAAACATGGTAAGCTCCTTTGTTCTACTGGTCACGGAACTGCCTTTTGTTTTTAATATGGCTTAATCATCCATAATTGTTGTAACAAGCCTCCCAAAAGGTAATAATGATATGCTGTGACAAATTTTTTACATTATGATACATGTCCTTTAGGCTTTATAAAGGCTCCTTGTGATGGTTTTGACAAGCTTCCCCAAGGCAACTGAGGCTCCTTTGCATAGTTCATTAACTGAAGGGAGAAATGGGCTTCAAGGTGCTTAAAATAGATTAGTATTTTTTCAGTTCACTGTTCATGGGGAGGAGTGTATGTAGAACAATTCAGGGCCAAATTAAGCTTTAATCAGAAAAATATGTGTTTTGGGGAAAAAATAGAAATATTTATAGCTGATTGCATAGATTGATAGATGACTACTCATGAAACAGAATTTGGCTCAAACAAGACAACTGCTGTTCTTAGGTTTAAAACAGAAGTAGTTTGTCCTCCTCGTGCCAGAAACTTCACACTTTCTTCTCCAAGATCACTGTTTGCAACATTTATATCAGAGAACATTTATAATAAGCTAAGAGCATTTATAATAGGATAACCTAGGACAGGATAATGAGTGTTTCTCAGTCACTCAGGGAGAGAGAAGTACAAAGACCTGACTCTCATCTTGAGCTACAGTGCTCCTCTACAGCTCAGCCATTAGCAAAGTCCTGTGCCTTAACATATTAGCATAACCTTTCCTTGTATTGTAGGTCAGAGAAAACTCACATTTAAAATCTCCCTCATTTGTCAAGACAATTTCTCTTTTGACATCATCCAGAAGGTAGTGGCTCTTATTGCCATATCTCTACTGTTTTTGCTGGAAACAGGTTATCAGAGCAGAATCCATGGCCTTCCACATAATTACTTGCCTTCTGCCTTGCTGCCTACCCAGTCTTGATTTTTTGAGTGTGTCATCTAAAATGAACCCCCTGCTTTTGCCTCAAGTGTAAATCCTGCATAGGAGTCTCCTCAGTGGCAGTCATTACAATATATCAGACAACACTAAAAAACAAATAATGGTTTTATACTCTTCCCTGTATCACTTGCCAGGTTATGTTTATATGCATATATACACATATATATGTATATGTATGTATATATCTCCTAATTAGAGCTTATGTTAATGCTTCAGGGCATGGGAGGTAATATGACAGTCATATTGATTAACATCAGCTGTTGCTGATGTCAGTGCTCAGAGAGCTCATGGAGGTTTATTCTAAGCAGAGTTTAGTGTATCTAGTAACATGCAGCATGTAGTAACGTGCATGTGACTCTGAAGAGAACCAGTAGCAACCATAATGGCAATAAAAAGTAGCCCATGGATCTTATCTACTGATACAACTTATGAAAATATTCTGTAGATATGAACAGATCAAATGTTAATGTTCCCTGTCAGGAAAAAAAATAGAAATCTGTGCACTAAATAACTGGGATTTTTTTCACATCCCTTTTTTTGTTTTTGTTTTTGTTTTTTTTTACATTTATGCGATAATTGCCTTCAATAAATTCTGACTTTTTGTTATTAGACAAAATGTGAACCATTCCTCTTCCTTTTCTACATTTATTCTGTTAAGGTTTGCTAAAGAGTTAAAATATTGTATAAAAAACCGTTAGAAAACTTACAAGTTAAATTGTTATTCTAAGAAATATCCTTTATGGCTTATTTTTTAAATTATATTTAGATCATTAATGGTCTGCCCTTGTTATCATATGTTTGTTTAGTCATTTCTCATAAAATCAGCACAGACAGGAGTAACAGATATAAATGAGGGAAAATCTGTAAAGCTGGTATCACAAAGGATTTTTATCTCTATCTTTATGAAATTACTGAGTCGAGCCTAGTTAAAATCTGAATACATACAGTTTATAACACAGACTAACACAACCACAGCTTTTTGCATTCCGTGGGACTATAATGCACTACAGACTATAGAACACTACATAAATAGCTGTGTCAATGATTTATAGAGATTCTTTCAATTGTGTGTATTTGCATTTCAGCCTACGTTTCTATCAAAATAAAACTTTCAGAAGCTTGGTATAGATCAGTGCCTGGAATAAAAGAGGTCCTGATGTTCATGTCTTTTTCCCAGTAGCAATTTTGCATGGCTTAGTTTTAAAACTGATACAGCTGAAAATTCTTCCTTATTCAGTATTTGAAAATGTCTACATGCCGTTTGTTTCAGTCCCAAATGTAGTAGTCTTTTAAGTACATCTGTACTACCATCTACTGGAAAGGTGAGTAACTATAGATCAGCAATCACTGCTTCTATCTGGTGCTGAAACCAGAGTAAAATAATAAAAAAAAGAGGAAAAAAAGAGAAAAGAACCATACATTTCTCCCACAAAAATTGCATCTTTGTGTGCACTATAAGTTGTACTGATGCCTGAAATCACTCATTGCTAATCTTTGGCAGAGATCGGGCTGAGCCAAGGCTGGATAGTTTCCACGACGAAACATTCCAGCCAAAGCTGAGATATTTTTATCCTTCTCTTTTTGATGAGGGGCTGCACATCAATAGTTCTCTCTCACCTCCCGAGCTAAGCAGGGGGAGGAGAGAGAGGGTGTCTGTGTGTACAGTTACAGTTCTCTGGTGAGTAAGGGAGACAGAGAGCTCGGCAGAGCGCAGCGGAGGCAGGTCCTGTGCACGCCACTCTCGGGCATTCTGCACTCCAGCTGCCAGCTATGTTTTCTCACAATGCTGCTGTGCCTTTCTAGGATATCCTGAAATAGCTCTGCCAAGTCTGGCGAGTTGTGTTCTCGTTTAGCAAGGTGGAGAGGCATCTTCTGAGGGGAGATGGGGTAACTCCTTTTTCGTACACACATGACAGCCTGCACCCTTCACTAACCAGCTGTGCTCACACACAAACACAGACACAAATTCAATCACCGCAGGAGCTTTACAAATAATACATCTGGATAAATTCAAGGGAACAATCCCCAGATCCTTGGCATGTTTTCAGCCTCCTAAACTATTACATGCAGCTGGCCACACACCCAGACACACACATTGTTGCCTACTTCTAGCCAATTAAATATTTGATACTGATTTCCCATTCTTGTTCTTCAAAAACATGCCCAGGCAGACGCAGGGAGAGATGTGCATGAGTGTAAGATAAGTGTACATAAATGAAAAGCAGAGGATGGCAGCAGTGTTACTGCTTTCTGGATATGAGGAAATGGCTGTTCTCTGTACGTCTATTTAAAATTGTATTTAGAATACTGCATGGGAATTACTTTAAAGAAGGTCATTGTGTTGCTCTTAGGCACATCAAGAACAGATAAAATAATAATTTCTTCGCATAACATTTAGATGAGGAACTAATAACAATGTATACTGTTCTTAACAGACATTATTTCATATATTCAAGTGTAAAGCAATGAGAATGGTTTCAGAGAAAAGTAAAAAATACATTTGACACTTTAGATCAAGCCTGTAACCACTGGGATACAGTTCACCTCTTTCCTTTTGCCTTCTACCAGTGAGTGGACGAAGGAACCTTGCCTCTTATCAAAAAGCCATACAAGACCCATTGTGCATCATCAGAAATCAGTCTAGCAGCTCATTTTGTCTCTAAAAGCAGGGATAACTTATTTCCAATAACACAGCATGCAGCCCTTCTAAAACGATGCAGACTGAATCACTGAATGCTTTCCACAAAGGCACCTTAACAACATCAGAACACATAGAGAATAATCTCTCTCAGTCCAAAAAAAAAAAGGAAAAAAGAAAGAAAAAAAGAAATCTGAAGGGGAAAATGGAACAAGATAAGCAAACACACTAGTATCTTTCACATGCTTTGAGTAATCCTTGCAGGATTTTCACCTGTTTTGCCCTGCCCTATCACACAGGGAGAGCACACCACTTCACAGTGATTAACACACTTCACTGTTTCATAGCCTTCCTTTGGCTTTAAACCTCATGTTTTCATTCTTGTTCTTTGATACAAGTTCTTTCTGTCATTAACCTGAGAATTAGGACCCTTCTCTGATGCTAAAGAAAATGCAGATGGCCATTCAGTTTTTTTATTTTCTAAGCTGTGACATCTACCTCACCCTGTCTTGAATGTCATGTTTTCCTTTCTCCAAAATGATTTTAGTTTTCTCACTACTCTGGCTGCTTTCTGATACAGTTGTATGTTCTCTCCTCCTTTATTATATTTAAAATTAACTTCTCTGTAATTTTTAATCCTGCAAGCTATTTTTTTTCAAATCATCTTTCTTCATTGACTTTCTTTCTATGCTAGTCATTCATCTTAGAAAATGTTGCAACATAATCTTTACTTGCACTTGCTAAAATTCAGCTGCCTTTAGCTTTCACCAGTTTTTGTCATAAATATCCTATATTCCCTAAGGTTGCAGATAGCAGACTCACTGGCAACAGAATTCACAGATGTAATACTGTTCCAGCTGATAAAAATCTCTAATTTTGTAATTTTTCTTTGACTGTATTATCTATGCAGGTTATGACTTAAAAATGTGAATTTTCTTGCCCTGATGTGATCTATAAAAATGATATCTCTTTCAAATACTCAAGACTCAACTCTGCCCTAAGGCCTACACAATTCTAGCTGTTAATCATGTTGAGGGAAGTGATGGGATGGAACAGTAATTGCCTTCCTTATTTCTTTTTTCTAATTAAACTCTCCATTACCCTCCCTCTAAGTGGGGAAAAAAAAATCCCAACAACATATAATTAATAGTTATATCAGTTCTTTCCATTATTTATTTCAACATTAGAGCTGTATTTCTTACCTATCCATCTAAATGCACCTTTCAAGACCATGAGGTCTGCTTGCCCTCAGTGGTTTGTACAGCTAGCACAACCAATCTCTAAACCTGAGGATGTGGAATACTGATATCATGTAAAGGCAACAACTTTCCACTATCTCACTGCTGTCAATTAGGCTGAGAACTACTCCACTTATTCTCTTAATTCAATGTTGTGATGGAGGAAGAGGGAAAATTAGAGAAAGGAAGGGAAGGAAGAACCTATAATTTTTATATCATTCTGCAATGCATGTCTAGTCATAGTTGGGCTTGTTGTATGTGTTTAATCTGAATCATTTGACAAGACAAATTGTTTGGCTGGTCTGCACAAGGGTTTGTAGAGGAATAAACTGAACTGCTGTCTGAGAATGGGATTAATTCCCCTGAGAAGTTCCAATATATATATATATAAATTCCAACATGCTCATTTCTACCATGTGAGTATAAACATGTGCAGTAATGTGCAGTTTTCAAATCTCTGACAGCAGTTTGGGGCTGTCCTTCAAACTGTTCATAGATTTTTTTGACCCTAACTTCCAGACCCATACACACACAAACATACATATATGTATATACATCTATATATATGTATATCTATATCTCTCTATATATAGATATATATATGAGGTATATGTACATATATATATATCTCAGATATAGTTTTAATTTAATATGGGAAACTATTCATGCAGCAATGCAAGAACCAGTAAAGCATTTTCAGACAGTTTCGTCCTTCAGGCATAGATACAAAGTACACCACCACAACAACCAGCATGTTCCCACCCACACAAAAAAAACCCCAACACCCTCCAACAACAGCCCTTCCCAGCTTAAAGACTGTTAAATTCTAAAATGTGATTGTACTCTCCAGTTGAGCAGGGGACCCAGCAGGAGAAACAGTAGCGAAACAACACCTGACACCCACTCCTGGGCTGCTGCTGAATTCATGAATATTGCAGAAACATTTTAGCTTGATAAAAAGGAGAGTGAAAAAATCAAATAAAAGCACTGAGTAGAAGAAACAGTTTTTTAAGCCATTCGCAGTGGGAGGAGAAAAATGCAGAGAAAGTGAAGTCCTTTTAGACTAGAGAAAGTTTGGGATTGGAATGACACAATTTCACTCTCTCGCTATTAAAATCCATTGTTTTTAAAAATAGCGCCTTTATACAGTTGTTTTCTGAAGTGTGCATGTAAAAAATGGGGAAAGTTTCTCTTTAGATTACCTATTTCTGAACGCTAAATTCATCCTATGAATTGTTCTTTGCGTGGCAGGTGTGAGTGAGTGAATCCAAGAGTGAAGAGTGCCACCATCAGGGCAGCAGCCAAATGGAAGCAGTTTTTCATGGAGGTTGGTTATCTCCCCCCTTTCCCAACTTTAAGGTTTACCTGTGAAAACTGTCCAAAATTCTCTTAGCTAACCTTACCTGAGCATTCAAACAAAGCTGGCTAAGTGGGTTACTTATAGAAGGTGGAGATTTCTTTGAAACAGTGTGGGGTTTTTTAGGTTTCACATTTTTCTGCTTTGTCTTTTGACTCTTTCACACAGTGGCAATTAAGCCCTGGTCTTTTTTTTCTTTCTTTCTTTTGTTTATTTTGAGTCTTTGGACAAAATTTTATTTCTTTCCTTTATTGATAGTAAAGTGAATATTAATTACTGCTTAATTTATTCTTGATGAAGATGAGACACACATGGTAAAGCCATCTTAACCTTTGAATTAACAACACATGGCAGGCTCATTCTTCACCCCTCATATTAGGATGACTTAAACTCAGAGGCATATAAACATATTTTTGTTCTTTCATGCGATATAAATGACAAAAAAGTAAGTGGATTTAATTTAAAAGTTCATTAAAAGTGATGCATACTGCAACAAGCTGAGTAACAAACTAAATTTTGCCTTGGGCAACAAGCAGAATTTATTTACTTTTCCCCCTTTATCTTCCAACCCTCTTAAGTCAGACTGTGATGGATGAAGTGAAGAGAGTTTCCATGCCAAACTCTGAATTCTCAGCAAATTGATGACAGCTGGTATCATTCCAAATTAGAGATAGGCTATTACTAGAGATCTGTTTGTGCCATGAATTTGGTCTTTTTGACTGCTCACAAATGATTTGCGAATTGGTTTTGCTTTTTCATGTGTGTTTGTTTGCAGTTGATTTTTGTTTGAGATACTGTTAGTCAGGAGAAATGTTAATCATGTGGGAAACTTGGATATTCCTGTGAGACCTTCGTAGTACTTTTTAGATAACTCATCTTACTATTTCCATTCTAAAGAAGAGGTTATTTTACACCTAGCATTCATTCTGTAACATATTTTCTGAGGTTTTTTTGGTGGAAGATGCAAATGATAACAGAGATGTGCAGTGTGAGCCATTAAACAAGGCGGGTTTTTTTGCAAAAGTGTGCTCAGCTCTGCTCCTGTAAAAACATTTCTGCAAAAATTGCTTGTCTATCAAATGCTTTATGACTGGACAGTAGTGAAAGGTAACTGGTCACAACAAGCATAGTAAAAAGGCATTTTCTTTGCAAGAACATACATGTAATTCTAATTCATTTATCTCTTTTGCTTTATCAGTTTCTTTCAGATTTGTCAGCTCACTAGACACTGCCTGACAGTATCAACAAAAGAGAGAAATTAGTAGATAGGTAAAAACAAAAGAGCACACCTGTTTCTTCTTTGTATCGTTCCTTCCTGATGGGATGTAGACTGTCTTTTACTTTATTTTTTCCCAACAGAGATCATTTGAACAAGTACATAAGCAGTAAAAATCTTCATGGTATTTTTTTATAACTTGGACATTATTCACTCCTTTTGTCCTCTTGGCTCATTTTCTAAGGAGCAGGAAGCCCAGACATTTGATTTAATATTCTAAATCTAATGCTTCTCATTTCTGACAAAAAAAAAAAAAGAGAGAAGGAATGGAAGTCTGAACCAAATTGTGTTGTTCTGTGCTGTTTAGATGATTATATATACAAAAAGAACCTTGCTGCAGTGACAGGAAAATGAACTTGATCCTCTGGAAAATTTTGGTACAGAGGAGAGACCTCCTCTTTCTGCATGTTGCTTGAACCTCACGTTTTTCTCCTTTATTTTAGGATATTTTGTTCAATGGGGTCTTTAAATACTTGCGTGCCATCTTTATATTTCCCACAGCACGGAATTAACATACATCATTCCCAATCGTATTTATTAGGAGAAATAATCTCAGAATAAGTCTCATCAACTAAATTTTTTCTTTCTTTCTTTCTTTCTCCCCCTTCATCTTGATCGAGAATCAAAGATCTGTTCTCTGTCTAGTTCACCAGAGCTAAGAGATGTCAGAAATCTCAGGAGACATTTGTTTCACAAGAAG
Source organism: Trochalopteron elliotii (assembly GCA_024734555.1). Classification (NCBI taxonomy): domain Eukaryota; kingdom Metazoa; phylum Chordata; class Aves; order Passeriformes; family Leiothrichidae; genus Trochalopteron; species Trochalopteron elliotii. The sequence goes on along the minus strand of JANPWX010000183.1, from coordinate 1,374,808 downwards.
ACAGGTCTGTATCAAAAGTGAATTCTACTAAAAAATGGGCTTTAGTTTGTGGAGATTCACAAGCACATTCTAATCAAAATGGAGTAACTGCTGCACCAAGGCACCATTCATAGAGAATGTATATTTCAATGCAGCTGAGCTTGAGAGGGAAGATTAAAATGATTTCAGGAGGGGATATGCATGATTCAACACTGAGTATAGGAATAATCTTTAGAGAACATGGGAAAAGTGACTCTTCTCAGAAATATAATTTCAGCTGTATGCAAAATGCATTAACATGAGTAAAGAGTGTTGTGATAAAGTTCGGTAATACTGAAGCTGCATTTGTTTGCTCTGATGCTCTCTGTGTGACATCAGTATTTATTGCATTACTGGTTTGCATTATGTGCCAGTATGTGTGTCTCATTCTGGGTCTTCCCTGGATCCCATTGCTCCTTTCATTTCTCAAGTGCCACAATGCTACCTGGACTTGTGCTGCTCCCATCCAAGGCTGATAAATTCAGCCATAAGAAGTCGCCCTCTCTTTTCATTATAAATCCAAAAGGCCTTTCCTAACTAAAATTAATCAATGATTACAAAGGTGCTTAGGACACTAATGTAGTTTTCGTCCCCATGAAAACTGCACCCCTTACAACACCCCACTGATAGTGAAATACTGTTATTATTTTCATTTTAAAGACACAGACAAAAGGACTTCTCCAAGGTGGTGCACTAAGTTTACAGCAAAACATGGATTTATCTGAGATTTCTAAGCTTCAGACTACCACTGTAACTATTGGACAAAAAATTTGTCTTCTTTTCAATAAGATACTTTATACTAAATAGAAGAGTGAAAAAATCCTTAGAGGAAAGAGAACTAATCCTAAAGCACACATTTCAAATCTGTATGTTGCAGTATACCTACCATACATTTTTTTACTGGTATGTTTCTGAAACTTAAGTGTATCAAGTATCAGATAAGCTTAGATTCAGGTTCAATTATTTTCTTTTTTTCTCTTCCAAATAAAAAAAAATAAAACAGAAGCACAACAGGTCTCCAGCAAACTGGAGAATGACCTGAGTTTTCAAGACTTCAGGCTACCATTACAGATAATCATCTCCTTTTCCAGAATTTTCAGCCCCCTGAACAGAGAAGTGATAAGAAGCTGTGGCAAATATGAAAGCAAGACCTGTTGCTTGAATACTTCACTTTGTAGTACAGAGAAACATTAAAGCATGACACATTAATACACTTTAGCAGTGGTTGATCAGAGTTCAATCTAGACAGAAAAAAAAAGTTCAATCTAGATCAGAATAAAAAAGGGCAAACATAGCATTACATGTTTTTATTAATTCTCTGGAGTTTGTTTTTTATTTTTTTTTTCATTTCTGCTTTAAGGGGAAAGAAGACTGAACTTATTTCAGTTTGTCCTAGAAGACTGGTTCTTAAATATGTGGTGGAAATCTCTTTCCATCAATATTATACAGTACTTTTTTCATGACAGTTTTGTAAATAGAAGGAGAACAGAACAAGAAAGGCAACATGGGCTATAAAGTTGGTTGGATTCTGCTTGCAAAAGTCATCTGTAACACCCTCTAACAGGCCAGTTCTATTTCTTCAGTTTAGCAGGAACACTTGGGTCCTTCCTTTTAGCCTGGTGGTTTTGTTGAAATAATGAAAGATTTGTAAGATGAAAATAATAAGAGAGTGGATAAAATACACTTTTCTCTTTCAAACTCTAGGGTGGCTTTAACATAAGTGGCATAAAACAAGAATTTTTTTATAAAAGAGAGAGAAAAAAACCATTATGATACAGATGTTTACAGACCAATTTCAGAGAGAGTCTAGTTTTGGGCCTCTTTCTCAGATCTTTGACAGTCACATTTTTTAATGTGACAGTCACATTTGCACATCAAGGTAAAATGTTTGTTTTACAACGTTGAGTTCGCTACTACATTTTATTGATGTTGATGTTTTAGTGAAATCCTTAACATTATGTTAATATAAATCTGTATAAGACTCTATCCTTTGGAAGAAGGGAAGAGATATGTGAGGATATTTTTCTAGGATATTTATATTCTCTGTTTCTGGCAAAATAATAAAAACGTGGTATAAATAATAAAACACCTGGTGTTATTAGAAAACAGAAATGTTGCCTTTAAAAAATGAGCAGTTTGGCAATGACACTTGATTCTAGCCTTACTTTGTTCCTGGACTTGGCTTTACTCCTGGTTTCTCTCCCTCTTTCCCCCCAGCAGCACCAGGGAATGAGGGCTGTAGTCGGTTCACCATAAGTTGTCTCTGCTACTGCTTTTCCTCCTCAGGGAGAAGGCTCCTCACCCCTCCCTCCCACAGGGAACAGCCCTCTCCAAAGGTTTTGTTTCCCCTTCTTAAGTGCATTACCTGGGAGGCAGCACCACTGTTGTTGATGGGCTCAGCCTGGGCCAGCCTTGGAGCCAGGCTGGCGCTGTCTCCATTGGACCAAGGGGAGGCTCCTGGCAGCTCCCCACAGAAACCACCCCTGTGTCCCCCCCAGTACCAAACCCTTTCTACAAAATCCAGTCCACTCACACTGCAGGAAGCGTTTTTACCACTATTTTTTGAGTACATTCCCATCTGCACAAGGAAAGTGAGATCCATGGGGAAGAATGACTGGCTGACAGCCTTGTGCAGGAGACAGCTCACTGTCCAGTACTGCAGGCTACAATCAGACTCATTGTAGACCAATTGCTCAATGCCATGGAAAGTATCATGGTCTTTTCTTGTTTGCCTTCTGTCTTAAAGGGTTCTTTCTGTGATCCTTTCATTTGCATTGAAGATAAAGAAGCTAAACTTTGGAACACTGAACTGGAAAGCAACCAGAAGCTACATATTGGAACAGTGAAAATTCTTGGGATTTATCCTTTCTAACAGGACTACCACCAAGCAGATTAAAAGACCCCCTTTTTTTTTCCCTCCCCATCCCTTCCATTCATTTCTATGTAGATTAATGCAGTCACTTGATATGGATAACTGCATTTGTACAAAACATCTCCTATGAACACTTTCTTTGCTAACAAACTTCAGGTTGCCAGGCATAAAATTTGTGGGTCTCAAAGTTACAATTGCCTGAGCAAACGACAGCAAATTTAACATTGTTGTCCCTCTTGCTGTCATATTAATAAAATAAGAAAAAAAACAAGACTATTTTTCAAGTGTGACTTTGCTTTTCAGCTTCAGAAAGCATCCATGAAGAAATTTGGAAGGGGTTATCAATATTACAGGTCTAAGTCTATCAATAGTAAGGTCTAAGGCTAGACCTTTACCATCACTTTGGTTTAGGTATTCCATGAATTACAAGCAATGCATGAGGTTCAGGTTGTAGCAGCAGCAGCAGCATATCACAAAGGCTTGAACTATTTTTTTCTGATATTCCAAGTGAATATTTCAGCCACATGGCAGTTAGTGAAAGCCTTTATCATTGCTCAGGTGAGAAGATTCCTTCAACAAGTTCTGTTCCTAAGCCTCTTGTAATGCATTGGATATCTCCAGAGCCTCTTACTGAAAAGCCTACTTTCACTGAGGTAAAATGGATTTTGCTAATAGCAAACTTTGCAAAACTGCATTTAGCTGGGTTATGGTACTGATAATTGAAACTATACTCTTCTCTTCAGTTTTCCTTAGGGAAGCAGAGACATATCTCATCACTGTAATTAAGTCATTATAAATATACATTGATTATTCTGGAACCTGTGGTCTGATATAAAATCCCAATGTTACCATGCTTGAAAACATCACTTTGACATACTACTTACTATTAAAGTATTGTGCTACAGCAGATAGTAAACTATTCAGTATAGTACTCTCAAGGGAATGGGGGAGGGAAGGGATATAAAACCAAAACCTTGCTACTGTATACTCTAGTATTGATTTTAGTAAAATTGTTTAGTGCTTTCTTATGAAGGGCTAAAATATTGCCCTGTTTTATTTTGGCTGTGAGAGTCAGACTTTTCATTTATCTGAACTGCTGAGGTTAAATCTAAAATACAATTTAAATAGTGTTTGCAACCCAGCCCTTTTTAAAACACTTCTGTGGATTGTCAGAAGTTGAAATGTAACAGGCAGAGATGTGAATATCTGGCAACAAAATTAATAGTATAGGTGAATTTATATTGCATATCATAGAATTGTATATCACAATTTGTATGTTTCATCTGAGAGTTTTGGCAGGCTCTTACTATCTGAACATAAACTGTGAGAGAAACTTTTTGCTTTCTGATAACTAGTTAACACATCAATCCTACTCCTTTTTATTTCCTTTATTCAGCCTTACTGATTTTGCAACACTGTGTTTTCAATTTTCTTGGCAGCAAGAGAAATTTCTGTACTTTAAAATTCATCTCCTATGAGAAGAGGCCTAGAGCCCTAGTGCTGAACAACACTTCAGAGAGAGTTTTAGGATTAAGGTTGTTCTTGGAGTGCTTTTTCTATCTATTTAGAGTCTGACTCACCTTCAGAGTCCTTGGCTCATTATGAAGTTGGTGATTTAGCTACTTTTTGATGCTGTATGTATTAGCATACAACTGCTGTGTAACTTCACAGCCTCACCCATCAGTGACTCTCAGTTATCTTAAACAACACAGTCCATTAGAAATGCTAAACTTATCAGTCTCATTAATTTGCTTTCAAAGTGTATAATGTAGGAAAGAAAACTTGGTGTATTAATTACCACAGTACCACTGTACTGTGCAGTCACCACTACATAGTAGTAGTGCTTGTCAATAGTGCTTTTGTTTATCTTCTGAACTTGAACAAGAGTTAATTTTACTCTTTTTCAGATGTGTGAAAACTTCTGAAACATACAAGTAGAGTGTAAATGTTCCTCAGGAGGATGCACTTGATCACCTGCTGGGAAATCAGTAATGTGTGATTCTGAGAGTGACAATTTCTCTTAGTGCTGCTTGAAGCCATCCTGTCATTATCCAGAAAAGAAAGCAAATCTGGCTGGTTGCTTTGCTTCAACTCTGTGAAATAACAAGGCAAGGAGGCACAGAGAAGCAAATTCTATATAGTTTAGACTTGCACTCACTGCAACAGTAGCTTGAATTATTTCTTCTCTTCTCTGTCTTGTGCTGGAACCAGTAACTGCTTGGTGACATGAGTTCCTTCTACAGTCCTGTATCATTCCAAAGAGTTGGTCATTTGATAAGCAGGGACACATCTAAGGATCTCAGGAAGGATGTGGTCCACTAAAGCAGAAATCTTAGGATGTTCTGTCCTGTTTGAGAGAAGGATAGGGGTGAAGGGTTAGTTGTAACATTGTTTACCTCAGTCCTGGAAAACTGTAGGGATAGGAAGCCCACAGCTGTTTGGGGGATAATGTGGTCTCAACAGCTTTTTAGGGGAGAAATTTTATCACTTTCCCAGGAAGAATATTTTCCAAATATCTGGTCTAAATTTTCCAAACTGTTCTCCATTGTCATTGTGCCTCATTTTACAGTTAGACTTAATGATCTTAAATGTGTTTCCCAACCTTAATTTTTCTGTGATTCTATGATGTTACCTCCCGTCACTACTAGGAAGTATTTATCATCTACAGCTTCTATGAGTTGAATATTTGAGACCAATTCATGCAGATTTTTTTTTGCATCTTTGTCAGTGATTTCACTGGCTTCTGATCAAGCCTATGTACAAATTTTACTGTCTCCCTTTTGGCAACTTGGACACAGCAAAACTGAGCAACAGCATTAAATGTAATTCATTGAACCATGTCTAGTTATAACACTGGCTTTAATTTGCAGCAAAGGAGGAGTTTGAATGTTTCAAACCACACATTTTGCAAATCAGTAGAGGATGACTGATCTTCTTTAGAGGTATAAGCATTTTCACTTTTTCACCTGTCATATGCAATTCTATGGTGGAGGTTTTTAAAACAAGTTAGCTTCATGGCTAACTAGGTAATCCTACTAAAGTAGTTTAATTCTGTGCTTTTAAATCTGTGTATCATTGTACCTAAATGCTAGGACAGAAATTGCTTAAAATGGTCTTTATAAAGAAATAGGGTTATTTTATAGTTTTAGCTGAGGAACAGCCAAAGATGCACTTAAAACACCAAAAGATGAGTCTAATGTAGCAAACAGTTAAATGTGACCTTAATTCTAATAATGAATTTAATCCATAGTAAGATCCAAAGGGTACTTAGTCCTTCAATCCCGAGTACTACTTTTATTTTCAGGGAGGGTTTGTTGCTTGATGTCTATTTAGTAGTGCTGTTCTCACATTAACTTCAAATTTCTGACCTTTTCACTCACAGATCTCACTATTTAGTATTCACTTATTATCTGCAGCAATAATATCAGTAGAATAATGCAAACTTAAAGCTGATCTACAATGGATAACTCTATTACTTACAGTTGTTTTTTTTTTAATTAGGATATAGCATCCTAAGCCAGGATGCTTTGGTACACTTACAGCTTTGGTACTATTCCACAGAACTGAAGATGGTGGCATCTTTGTCGCTGACTATAAAAAGAACAAAATGAAGAGTCACCAGAGAACTAAACAGCTAGCTTAAAAGAACTGGATGGGGAAGATTTTAGGAATGATACTGACAGTGAGTACTCTTACATTAGTAAGAATATTGAGGGAAGTTAATTTAATACAGTGGAATTGCATTTGTACAGCAGAATACTGCATCTTATCTCCAGACTTTCTGGAACTCCGGATCCTCATTTGAGCAAACTTGACTGTCACATTCATCCTTCAAAGGTAAATCAATTGAATACTGGATAAACAACTTGGAGTTCTTACGGGAAGAAATAATAAACTTGTTTCTTTAGCATGGAGGGAGGAACTTTCAGTTCATCTTTGTAGTAGTGAAGTGAAAAATTAGTAAAATTTTTGTAAAAAATATTTCATCCAAGTAAGCCATTGCTACCATCCCTGTAATACGATCAACCTGTCAGAAAGAGCTTTGCAAGCTCCTGAGCTGTTGCAACCCATTCGAGTGACAAGTCATATTTTAACTTTGCCAGAGGCCTGCAGTTCCTGAAAATTATTGAAATCCTTTAGGTTAGAGGGTGCTATATAAATCTTGTATGCTGTAAAATACTTTTTCCTGTCACTGAACACACACATTTTCAGACATGAAGCAAAAATTGCACTGGGAATTTTGCAATACTGATGGGATAATGTCACTAGCATCACAGTGGTTATTGAATAGTGTACATACTAAGGAGGACACCTGAGACCAGAGGTGACCTCAGGGTGAAATTCCAATCAGTTCATTGCAGCTCTTTCTGGGAACAGGAGGCCGCCCATTATTTTGATCTGTACTGTCATTTGCAGAACAAGCATACCCTTTAGTGAATCTTTCTAAAGCTGCTTATACTTCCACATTAAGATTCACAGTCTAGTTTCCTTTGCAGCCCATTTAGGGAGCACCAGCTGCATGTGCAAATCTTCATGCTTTTTTATTGGACTATATGCATTCCCTCTTCTTATTTTATTTTTTTTTTCCTTTGGCTAAACTAATAATTTTTTGATAGGAGCTCTTATTGCAGTAGAATAAACAGACATGCTCTTTGTAAAGTTCTGACACAGAAGAATGAAAAGAAAATGAATGATGGAAAAAGCTATTACTAGACATTTTCTAATAATTTCTATGCTTTATGAAAACTTCACAGATCTTGAAACCCAAAGAAATGTCAATACATTCATTCCTGTCTTATGTTTGTGGAGAAAATGGTAAACTTAACTCAACAAATCTATTTTCTTTCTGTTCTTTCCCCCATGAAAATAAAATGCATTATCCATTCACCTTAAACAAGATGTATCTATTCTCCTGGAAAGATGCCTAAGGACACGTTCAGTTCCTAGTCTAATTTTTACTTTTTTTTCCGCAGTGGATAGGCAGCTTTGAAAGTTATGAGAAAGTGGTTTAAACTTATATTTTAAAAGATACATATTTAGCTATTTTGGTGGAGTGTGCAGGGAGCTGCAAGATTCTTCTTCCTCTAGGCTTTTCAACATTGCTGCCAGACCTTGCAGGATTGTATTTTTTAGCAGAAATAAATTAGTTGATCTTACAAAAATCTCAGTTTACCAGGGGTTATCAGACCACAACTACAACCACAATTCTCCTGTTAGCTCATCACTGAGTGGAGGTGCTTTTCGTGCAGCATCTTGATGCTGAAACCATCACCAAGAGCTGGATTCACATAATTCTTCTGTCTGAGACCTCTTAATCCCGTTTATGCCAACTGTCCAGAGAACCCTAATTTTGTTGATCTGTAGAACAGAGGGAGCTCTCCCACCTTTATTTTGCTGAAGTTGTTCCACTTTACTTAAAAGAATTCAAGACCTTGTCAGGCAGAGATTACCAACATTAGCTGGGCTGTGTAACCTGAGAAAGCTGTCTTGAGAAAGCCCAGCCCTTATCTATTCACATTATGTCTATTTCATGTAAAAATACATTAAATTATTGAACTTCAGTTTCTCTCAAGTGAAAGCTTTATCACAAGGCAGGAGTTACATCTGAAAGCGGCTGTGTCTAAATCATGCAGATTACACAGGTGGTGTTCAGGCATTCACTCTGGAATTCAGGATTACAGCACCAGTTATCCTCTCCTTGAAGTATTAATTCACTGACATTATCTTTCTAGCTATCCTTGATTCATGATTTCCCAGTTAAGCCTGTGATTTTTTTATGAAGATAAAAAGAAGAAAAATCCTTATGTAATCCTATAGTAAGCCTTAAGAGGAACAGCATGGGACTTTTTTTATCATACTCTAAATTCTTGGGAATCAGTCTAGCCGCTTGGTTTTTTTGTTGTTGGTGGTAGTTTTTTTATCACTGAAATTGCCATTATTCTAGCTCACAGTAGAAGGTCCCTTGTGGTTATGAATTGGGAGTAAAAATCTATAGTCACACACTGACAGTGCATGTTTTCAGGCAGGAATAGAAAAAAAACAGCTAACTGGTTTATATATTATCTTCTAAATTTATTTCATACAAAATAAGCTTTTGCAGTTTTAAGCACACTTCTCTTTAACTTGATTTAACATTTTATATTTCATTTGATAGTCACTGAAATGTATTGCATTGTCTCAATGTGGTTCTAAATTCTGAGCTGCCATCACCAACAGGACAGTCTTAATTTTTCCATCTGTATTATGAGAAGAGGGGAAAACTTTAAAAAAATGAAGGAAGAATACTGTGCCAAGTTAAGGCTTCAAGAAGATAATTAGGGTTTTACTCTCACTGCTCAGTCAACAATTTGCAACCTGGAAGAGTGAGAATTCAGTCATTGAATAGTGTGTCAACACATCTATCTCATCCTTCACTGTGGCATTATCCTGCTGTTTTTACAATCTCAGAAGTGGACCTACTACTGAAACTTGCCATTATATGAAAATTAGGATTATTTAATAACAGCATTGTGATTCAAAGGTTTTCCATGTAATTGCTTTTTTTTTTTTTGTAAATCTTTACATAATGACAATTGGCAGTGCTCAGTCTTCACTTGTGGCATGGGGTTTTTTGTTTGGTTTTTGGTTGGATTTTTTTGGTTTATTTGAGGGGGTGGGCTATAGTTTGGGCTTGTTTTGTTTGGGATTCTTTTTGAATGCTCTTTTTTTCATTATTTGTTTTTTGTTTTTTTCTGGATTAGAGGGTTCTCTACACACAGAACCTTCCCACATACTGATGAGATAAATGATGGATTATTTAAAACTTTCCTTTCTTTTTTAAACTTTTTTTGGCAACAAGTAACAACATGAAAGATAATTGACTTCCCAGGTCTCTCTTTGAGGTCTGTGAGAGTGTTTGTAGGTACTTGTGAGCCAAGGTGCCTTCTCCTAAAATTTACCTTGGAGTGAGAGTCCATTAAGAGCTGAGCTGTAAGCTTCCCCACTGTGGCTAAGCGTGGCATCTTTATGATATCCCCAGATGCATTCTCAGAGAAAAAATATTTTGGCCATTAAAAGAACTGTGACACTGTGGTCACAGCAGTGACAGTGTAGTCGCTGGCATGGAAGATGAATGCAGTGAATTCAGGTGAGGGCTCAAACTTTAAAGCAAATGGGTATAAAAATCTCACCTAGTATGCTATTTTTGCAGAATGCAGACACCACAGAGCATTTTCCCTTTTCTTAAAGCAGGTGGGCTCTGTGCAGAGGCAGCACTGACAGTCAGAAACTCCCAGATTTTAATCCCAATTTACATGCAAATTCTGTCTGTGATCATCACAGGTGATTCATGTTGCTTATTGTACTTAAATTCTCATTTCCTGAAAGGGACATGTCAGAAAGTTACTTACTGAAGGGAGTTTTACATCTAAGCCAATTGCCTCTGGAGCAACACATTGAGGGAATACATATTGAGAGATTTTCATGTCACACAGCAGCAGGGCATGATTTAAACTCATTGGAGGCCCTGCCTCTGCCAGGTGGCCCCTGGCTCCCCACATTTCCCAAGACAGTTCTGAACATTCCCTGTTTCCCTGTGACCTCTGGTTTCTCTCTAACAATGTGACAGTCCAATCAGTCCATGTAACTGAAAGGAAGGAGGGAGGGATTCAGAGGCAGCATACCTGGAGAATGCAAGTGGCTTTAGCCCATACCCACTTTTGTCCCTCAAAATGTTGCCTCTGCTGTGAGGGATTAGCTACCTCAGAGAGTTCTGTCAGGACTGCAAGGTTCTGGGCTTGAAAAAGCTGCCCAAATGGAGTGTTTGGCCTTGCCTGAACTCAGACTGTTGTTTTGTAATAAAAGTTATAAATTGAACTCCAGCAAACAGTCTCAGTGAATAAATGGTGCAGCTGATGCAATAGTCTGAGCAGAGGTCTTATAGTTTCTGTCTCAAGAATGTCAGCTAACACATAACCAGAGGTGTGCACCATTGACATCTTGCACCTTTATTTCTATTTTGCTGGGCCTTCTCATCTGCTGACTGCTGTTCATGCTGGTCTATGCCTGGGAGAATATTTTCATTACTGAATAAGGGAGGCATGGGAATTCAGACACCTCCTTCAGAACATAACAAGATTATAAGAGGAGTCATGAGACTGTTACCTCTGTTCATTGTTTGCATTAATTTAGACTTAGTAACGATGAAAATCCCTTTTCCCTGTTCAGTTACTGGGTTCTTAAAGCTGTCAGCTTGCCCTGGTTGGAAACAGAATTTCAATAAAACCCTCCTTGAAAGACTGCAATAAATATTCCTAAGCCAACTTATTGTCATTAAACATTTAGTAAGAAGATTCAGTTTAAAACACTGTGAGTTGGCCAACACTTCATTTAATTAACACTGATTCTGAAGGCACAATATAAATTTTAGTGCTTTTTTTAATCACTCTATATTCCAGTTGCACTGATTCTAAAGCTTATATGATTATAATCATCATGCTCAAAGTAAAAGTATTTTTTCCCATGTCTTCCATTCCTTAAATTGTTTTTAGATTTCCCAGGGGGCACATATCATACAAGATTATGATGATAAAGATTTTAAGGCAATTATGTTTCTTTATTTGGAAGCTGAAGTTAATGTTTTTGAAGACTGCATTCCCAAGAGCCCTGGTAAAAAAAGAAGCCATGATGCCCCTCCCTTTACATTTTAGTCGACCAACTGGCACAAAAAGGGAAGAAATGGTGGCCTATCTTTGTGAGCCACAAGTCAATTTTTCACTTAATATATCTGCTTCTGGTTGACTAGAAGATGTCTGTAACAGAACATTAACAAACACTGTAATTTGCTGGGGTCAGCTAGGTCTGTAGCTTTGTGACTCTGAGCCCTCTTAAATTATGCTATCAGCTTTCAAAACCTTATTAGGTTTAACCCATTTCGGCGCCACTGGCTTCTCGGAATCACCAATGCACCTCTAATCAGAAAACCTCAGAGAAACCAATCTGCTGCTATCAGAAACCTCAGTACAATTTTGTGTATTAATATTTCAGAGAGCATGTAGGAACACATGCTCCCTGCTGAGCACTACAACCAAGGAGGCTACAATAACAGCAGAGATTGATCACCAGCAAAGCTGGCCAGAGAAACTGCTGTCTCTTGTCTGGCTGTGGGTATGGTAACCAAAGAAAGGAAAATGAAATGGGTTGTTTGGCTGGCGATTAATAAATTCCCATAACTGTCAAGTGAGACAACACACAGAAGTTGCCTCTCTTACAGGAACAGAAAATACCCAAAATGGCGTCTAAGCACTAAGATTTTTGCACCGTTAACCTATGGCTGGCATTATTGATCTGCTTTTTTTCTTTCTCATCCCATCTCTGGTGGAAAGACATGCGGTGTATCCCCAGACAGGATATCCCCAGCTGTGCATCCCCAGCGCAGATCAGGCTGTGGCTGGGCTGGAGGCACAAGTCCCTGGAAGGGTATAAAGTGAACCAAGGGTTACCTGTTGCTTTTTATCTTTTTTTCTTTTTTTTTTTTTTTTTTTTTTTTTGGTTATAGTCAGGATTAAATGCTCAAGATGGTGTTTCGTGTTCGGACTCAGATGTTTATTAATTCTTACCTATGTTAAAGTCTCACAAGCTGTGAGTTCTAGCTAACAAAGTGAAAAAATGGCCCCTATCTCTTTCTTTATAAGACATTTTAAGGATAAACTGTCCAATTATGAAATGACACCTGAATTATTTTACTTTTAACCCCATTACCAACCACCTGTGGCCCACAGTGCAGACTTTTCTATCCAATTACAAAATAGCACCTAGACTCATGAAGAAGGTGAAAAAGGAGCACTAGCCTCTGCCCTAAAACCTTCATCTTGCTTTATATATATGTTACTATATTCTAAAACCTTAAACTCTAAGTTTTCTACCACGTGATATTACAGACTTCTATTCAAACTACACACCCATAATCCATCACTCAACATTGCCATCACTCCAAATTGCCATCACTCAATTTTGGAAGCCTTCTCCATGGCCTCAGGTCAAATGCAGTGTTTTCTTGGGGGTCAGTGCCTGTCAGCACAGAAAGTCTAAAATTCTCAGTGCCCAGGGTTCCAACAGTTACCAAGGATGAGAAACCCAACATTTTGCTTTCAAAGTGAGCCCTGCTTCCCTGGTGGCCCTCCTGGCCTTGTATGGAGCAAGGCCACTCCTCAGTCTAATACTGCTAAACTTTCACCTCACCCCATTTTAAGCAAAATGAGATCTACTGAGAATATTGCAGCTGTGCTGATTACCAAAGAGTGGGAACAGCCTTGCCCTCACAGCCATGGGTGTGATAAAGAGTGAGTGAGCTGATTGGGGTGTGTTGGCTGTGCTGTGAGGAGGGAGGGACAGGAGGTTGTGTGAGGGACAGAAAGGGTCAGGCGTTGTACAAGGCACAGACAGGGTTTGGTGCCCATGCTGGGGACAGGAAGGAGCCAGCTGGAACTGCAGAAGGAAGAGAGAAGAAGGAGTGAAAGAGCCAGAGCTGCGTGGAGCTGCCCATGGGAGGCTACACAGAAAAGGTATGGGAGACTTTTAGATAACAAAGTGCTGGCAGCCTTCTTCGGTGACAGTTGAACTTCCTCCATCAACTAGTGGCTAAGCAGGTCTTTAAGAATGACGTGGAAGAAAAGCAGGGACATTGTACAGCAGGAACCAGTGTGGAGGAGGCTTAAGGAGACATTAAACATTGTAGGCCAGATTTAAGGGAGGTTGTATCGTGTGTCCTTCTGTAGTATAATTATACTGAGTTTTGTGCTATGATTCAGGAATTTTATAATGCTTTGGCTTTTAAGAAAAAGAAGTTATTAAGACTTAAATATTTTGTGTGTAATTTTGAAGTTGAATGCTCAAGGTTTAATATTTATTATATATTTATTGATCCATTTAGCATTTAGTTTGTCAGTGACTAAAGGGAGAAGCCTTTGGGCACTAGTTCATAATGTCAAAATGTAGAACTTCTAGTGAAGAGAAGAAAAAAGCAACTGTGTCAATCAGTGGCTATGAATACTTGACATTGGTACCATTTTGTTAGTTAGAAGGGAAAAGTTCCAAACATAAAAAAGTTATAAACATAAAACTTGTGCTTACCTAAAGAGATCTCCTAATTTTGTGGCAGCAACATGTTTCTAGCTATATTTTTTTGGGGGGGGGATTGGGGGAGACAAAAAACATTTGATCTAACATTTTTTCTAGAAACTTTTTGCTAAACAGAGAAATTAACTTCTGGGAATGTATTTAATAATTAGGAATATATATTCTTTTTTTCTTACTGCTGATATCACATTTAAAAGCTACTAGTACTTGCTACTAGTACTGTCCTTCTGCTGAATTGGAAAGGTAGAATTCTGAATAGGGAAAGAGAAAGTTAATCTTTAATTCCAGAGTTATTCCACAGCATTATGAAGATAGCCATCTTAATGCCAATCTGACAAGAGAAAGAGGTAAAGCTGTCTTAAGGTATTATGATTTTATTTGTTAGAAGGTTGCTGGGAGGGGGTAGTGGCTACAGTGCCTCACTGATCAAAGCTAAATCATCTCCTAATCTTTTATGCATAGATTTTCATGACAAGATTATGGAAATCTCTAGCTCATCCAGTTGTCCAAGGCTAGATCATAGAAATTCTGAAGCACATGAGGAATGTTACTAGGTATGATTATAATCATGGAACTCATTTCTTGAGTGAGTAATCCTAGTACAAGCTAGTAAACCACTTTTTAATATTTTTTTCTACCCACCTAAGCACTCTGATCCCATTTTGTGTGATGGGACTGCTGGCATGAATATGGATTAAAAGATCAGAAAAATGATGAAATGCATGAAGTCTCTCATACCTGTTTTCTGGATAAGGCTTAATATGTCAAATTAATATTTTTGGAGAAATCCATGTCTATTTCCAATCTGATCAGTGTAACTAAAACAACCTTCCTCTGGTATAGATTGCCTTGGTGGTCCTCCAAGAAAGGTCTTACATGCACCCCCCCACCCCCTCCCCTTTCCTTTTTTGCAACTTAAAAGTCTTTGAAGCAGCAAATATATAGTTAAGAAGGAAAATATTGAAATATAAGAAAGATCAGTACCACATGTGTGCACTTGATTACAGAAAGCTGAGGAAATACATTCTCCAGGGTGGGGAGATAGGATGAGGGTGGTACAGATGTCACTGCTGCTTATAGTAATTTCATATTTTCATACACAAAAATTATCTTGATTTTATAGCAAGCTAGAAATTAAACCACTTCTTAAAATAGTCTTGAGGCAGAAATCTTCATGCCATGTAATAAAATATATTTTTCTCAATTAAGGAAAACATTTGCATCGCTCTTCTCCTAGCCAAAAAAGTTGGTTTGAGAGAGGCACAGTTTTATTATGCTTCTATGAGGATTTAGGAAAAATTTTATTCTGCTGAATTAAAGACTTAGATAAGCTTCCCTTTGCCAAAAAGAGATAAAGATATTCTTCCAGGTCTTGCTGGATCCTGGACATCAGTATATCTAGATGATGTGACTTGTGGGGGGGCCTTAGGTTTTTGCTTTGCCAGTGGTATTTCATCCAGGAATCCTGTTTTACTCTAACAGGTTTTTCTTGATGCTGCTTGGCTTTGTCTTTGCAGAACCAGAGTCAGCAGTGCTGTCTCTTCCACTGGGTTTTCTAAGCCATGATTTTAGTGCACATTTCAATTAATTACATTGTTGAGGTTTTTTCTTGCCCTCCTAGTTGTATTTGCTCCATTTGCTTCCCTAAATACCCTAGAAACTATTGTGTCAAAAAAAAGCAGAGATTTCTTTCCCTGCTGATTAGATGCTGTCTCACTACCTTGCTTCCAGCAATGCAAAACTGATAAAAATCAATAATGATCTGGCACAGTTTTACAGTGCATTGTTTTTCTGTCACCTTTGTGTAAGATACATCTTACCTTTACAATTTCATAATAATATACAGCAGGTTCAGAATGGGTCTGTACTTGACTGGGGGAATGTGGAGAAGCTGGTGTCAGTGAACTAATGTTTTGCTGTGGCTTTGTGTAATGCAGTCATTACTTAAAACATAAAAGCTGCTATGGTGTGGTGGTTGCATACTTCCTTCTGAGTTATTAGCACTTTTTGCAAGCTGAGTTGTAATTCATGGGGAAAAAAAACCTGATATACTGACAAGCACCCCACGTGTGTGGGGCAGTACAGGTGCATAGAAATGCACAATGCTAATGAAATATGTGCGATCTCTGCCCACATCACTTATCGAGTTTGTTTTTTGGTTGGTTTGTTTGTTTTGCCAAGTGTCAGCATAAATAAGCACTTCTTGCAAAATTGCTTTAATTTCATCAGTATGACTGCAAGGTTTTGGGCCTCTAGCTGGCTTTTCTGCACCTTGTTCACACATCTCCTCTAATCACAAGTCTGTAAAGTTAACTCTTGTTTACAGAATTTCTTGCCAACTGTTTTTCACAAATTAGTCCTGTTAACCTGTAGTGAAATAAACATTCTGATGGAAGTGCATTTTTTGTGAGGCTTCAGATACACTTGACTGTTGTTAACTCTGCTTGAAAATTACTCTTATTTGGAGGCCAGAATTATGTGGTGTTTAGCTGTTGGGACAAAATGTGGGATATTAAAGGAGTAGTTAGCTGTAAACCTGCCTTTTCAGATTTATTTGAAATAAAAGAGCTGAAAAGTAGTGAGGTAGTAGTGGAGAGGTTTTGATCCTTGTAAACTTTAATGGCTAGTAACCTGATATTGCATAACACTGGGGTCTTAGTGTTGGTGCCAACAGGTGATCAACAGTCTCTGTATGTGAGGATGGAAACATTTATGTGTGCATATGAATTAGTACTTATGCCCCAATTTAATGGGTTGCAAAGGTAGTGTGTAATGAAAAGAAATCATACATTTCTTTTCACGAGATGAAAAAGATTTGTGGGATGTTCCAGTTCTTTTGTTAAACCCATTTCTGAAGAAGGACTGTTTGTTCCCTTTCTTTAAAAGAAAGCAGTTTTTCTTAGGTAATGCATTCAGACTGCAGATAGGCATGATATTATTTGCTGTTGTTTATACAGACAGTTACTCCTCAAAAAATTGTCTCTTACAAGAGCTGGAAGTCAGGAGTACTCCATAAATCTTATGGAGTTTAAATTTATGTTAATTTCTATAAAAATTGAACATTTCTGTATGACTGGTAAATAATGGCAATTTCAGGTAATTTCTGGTATTTTTTCCTCCCCAAAATCAACAAGCTGTCAAGAAAATTATTTTAGGTCTTAGGGGATTAGACTTGACAAAATTTTCAAAGCCTTTTTTTATACTGTATGCCTCAGTGCTTGACACACTTCCCTTATTGTTATTTTTTCTACTGCCTCTTGTTTCTTAACTATGAAAATTGTAAGTTCTTTAAAAATATGTCAACACTTAGGGGCATTTTAAAAGTTGTTGTATTAAAATATGTGTGTAGGTATTTACTGTCTGCTTGTATTGTTACAAACTAACCATAAGAGGTTGCAAAAAAGTTAAAAAGACCATTCTCTTTTTTTTTTTTTCTTTCTCTTTAGAGTCTCCCACCCTTTTTTTTTTCTGTAACTGCAAAACCTTCTGACAGAGTAGAGGTTAAGGTTCTTGCTTTGTAATTTTACTTTGTGAAATAGTTGCTTTATGATGTAATACAATATTTAGGATATTATAACTTGCAGTACATGTGAGACAACAGTACTGTCTGGTATGATGTTTTTGCTTTGTCAATTACATATCCATTTTTTTTTTATTGTTAAGCATTTCCAGCTGGATATAAGGTTTAAGAGAGCTTAAACTCTTGCCTCCCTTCCCCCAATCAACAAAAGAATACATAGCTATCTCTATTAGCATGGATTCCGTTAATTATATAGTTAGTTGTATTAGTTAATAACACAGGCAGCTGTTAATTATTATTTTAATGGATTTTTTTCTGTTTAAATATTCTTACAGAATAAAGCAGAACAGGAGCTTTTTGTCTTGTTGAGGCTTATTGCACATTGTTGACTTGCATTCACATCAGAGGAAATTGAGCTGCATGTAATACTCCAGCAAAATTGTTCAGTATTATTCAGTATTACCTTAAAAGATAATATAACAAAATCTAGTATCCAGCCAAAGCCTGAATAACTGCTAATGGTATCCTGTCAGAGTGAATCAGAAACTCAATAGTGGACAGAGCACTAAGTGTTACTCATTTTCAACATTGCCAGCAGAAATAACAGAACAAATGGGCCGATACAGCACTGTGAGTTTTCTGTGTAATTGGCACCACCTAAAGCTGACCTTTAGGTTTCCAAAGCATAATGTGTGTCCTGGGTACACAGCAAGAAGAGAAATAATGAAATTGACAGGCTGGACTCATCACTGAAAAAAATACATAATCCATTTTACATTGTCACATAATTCTTTGAGATTCTGGAAGCCATCCAGGATCCATTTTAGTATTTTCAGACAAATGGCTGACACTTTAATGATGAGCTATTTAAGGTCAACAACTTAAAACAGAGACATATACTTGTTCCACATGAAATTCAATGTTTGAAAAGGAGTTTAGCATTCGGCTGTACATGCAGCATCTGAAAACACAAATTGACACCCTCAAAGGAACATATCTGCATATGTATCAATTTACGCTCACATCTTATAATGTTAATGATGTCATAAAAGTTGATCAGTTTGATTAAACACATTTATCATTCTCTAGTAGTGTACACAGGGGCATGTACATTGGTTATAAAATGTTCTGTCTGCTGTGACATATTGAAAGACACATGGCATATATACCCAAATCACATACAAGACCTTGCTTTTCTAATTAAAAAACATTGTGGCAAAATTTTGCTCTAGGCGTGTTTTGACTTTTAGTGCATATGTTTTTAAAAGATTGTTCCAAATGCTGGTCTGTCGTGCTGTATCATTCTTTATTTCACAACTTAGTCATCACAACAGGCTTTTGTAGGTGTACTGCCTGCTGAAAACCAACATCTTGGTCAATACAGCTTATTTAAATTAAAAGATACCATTAACTGTGTTCATATCATTGTCAGTATTACACAGAACTGAACCATTCCTTTATTATGTTCCAGCAGTGATATACAAAATAATACCTACAGCAGGATGAGGTATAGTTCACAGAATTACCAAGTGCTTTTAACATGAATAAAGCTAAAGATTAAGAGAATTAATTGCAACATTGGATGTAGAGCACTTTGGATTATCTTTCTTGATCATTTGATTGAAAAAACACTTCCTACACATGCTTTCTCAATACAAGATTAGAATAATTACATCTGAGTAAATGTCTCAAAAAACCCCTCATGTGTTTACACTGAGTAAAACAATATGCTAAATTGCACATGCCTGTGCTTATACTTTTCCTTGCTTTCCCCAGCTGTTTTAATGAATAGCTTAATATGAAAAATGTGTGCAGAAAATGCTGCTATCTCTAAGACTCTTCAGTAATTGTTTTTGTAGATATCAGTCTCAAAATACAGTTTTAAGTGCTCAAGAATTATAATTATAAAAAGGTTCTTGGGTCAGTCATCCTATAGGTCACATAGCATGAGTCCATTCCTAAAGATTGTGGATACAAGTTGAGATGCTTTGACAAATATTACCCAAGGATGCTAGCTAAAACTGCCACCACGTGCTTGGAGAATACAAAGTGAGGCAAAGGTGAACAGCTCCTCCACCTGCTTCCTCAGAGATGTTCAAATGGTGCCAGAGTTTCCCTCAGAGCCTGGATAAAGCCTGGCCCTGTGATTGGTGTCTCCATGGTCCATCCCTGTAATGCTCACCCAGGCTGAAGTGACATTGCTCTGAGCAGAGGGTCAAGCTAGGGAACATACAGATGTCCTTTCCAAACTAGATTATTATCTGATTTTGTCATGATCAGCTTCCACCCCCTGTAAGGCAGAATCACATTGGTGAATTTGCTTCATACTTCTGAAAATTTTTCATTAGTTGCTGTCCAATTAACTCAGAAATTAATAGCCCTGCTCAGCTGTGCTATGGGTGGGACTCTCAAAGGCAGTTCAGCTGGGTTTGCCTTCGTGCAAGCCACTTTCTTGAGCCGCACTGACTATCAACCTTTTGTTTCAGATGTTGCATAGCACATTAAGTATTACATATTTCCTCCAGCAGCTTTTACAAATCCAGAATTTCCTTGTGGTATCTCTTTAGCAGTTCATTGTCCTCAGACACTCTGCTGACTTGGTCTCCTTCATTCCTGTGGCTTTATTGGCATATAAGAATATTCTCTCATGGGCAATAATTTAAGACTAAACACCTCAAAACATTTATTCTGTCCCACGTTTTCTGACAGAATTAAAGGGACCCCAACTGACCAAAGGGATATTCCATACCTTATGGTATCATGCTCTTTATATAAAATGTGAGAAGGAGGAGAGGGGAGGAAATTTGTCTTCCCAAGTGACTCTTACATGTGGGGGGGTCCTGTTCTCCTGGAGATGTCTGAACACCTGCCTGCCCATGGGAAGTACTGAAAAAATTCCTTGTTTTGTTTGCTTGTGTGTGCTACTTTTACTTTACCTGTTGACTGTCTTTACCCAGAGCTTTTCTCACTTTTACCATTCTGATTATCTCCCGGATCCTGCTGGTGGGGGAGTGAGCAAGCAGCTGCCTGGGGCTTGGCTGCTGGCTTGGGTTAAACCACAGCACATGGGCAGAACACAAATAAAATGCTCCAGCAGACAAACCCATCTGATTAGGCTGAGTTCTGCATGACCCCCTGTTTTACAGGGAGTCATTCTCCAAGACCTTGTCTCTGTTAGGAGGGTACTGCTCTCCAGTGGTCCCGTATCCATGCCCATTTAATTCCTGAATTGCTGAGCTGGTGTGAGGTGGTAAACAGCTGTGCATGGAGCTGTGAAGGAGAAGGAGCTGCAGCACGAAGCAGGAGGCACAGCCCTACCTGGGAGCTCTTCTCTGCCAAGGACAACAGGCCACATCTTCAGAGTTCTTTATTTAAAGGGGGGGTCTGTGGTAGGGTGAAGAATGCTAACAAAGGCTTAACAATAAACTATTCACAACTTTCTGCACCTTGATCAACAAGGACGTGAAGTATGTTAAGGGGTCCCTGTCCATTGCACAGGGCTGGAACTAGATGATATTTAGGATCCTTTCCAGCCCCAACCATTGTATGATTTCTTTTTGTGATATAGAATGAATGAGTCAGCAAAGCAAAAAAAATGATAAGTGGAAACATCAGAGTTCAATTGAAAGATTATACTATCATTATTCTTCTTAGAGCATTATTAATGAAATAAATGCAATCCCTATTAGTAAATATACAATGATTATAAGTATGAATAAAAAAAATGTTCCTTTGGAGTTTTTACAGTAGATCTTCATCTTTTTTTTTTGTTTGTTTTGACTTGATGATATACAGTTTTTTTAGCCTCTCAATATATCGAACTAAAGATTAATGGAAAAAAAAAAAGCTATTTACTATATTTGCTGTAAGCTCATATCTTCAGTTTTTTACACCTATTCACAGTGGATGCAAACCAGTGTTAGATTGTAATTATCTCCTTGTGTGAAACAGGGCTAGAGGTTTATCATTTACACTTTGCCTGGCTGTAAATTACACAGTCAGCCCCAGAACATTCTCCCAAGAGTGGATTGCATGAAGAGAACTTGAGAATGAGGTCATCAAAGTAGTAAACTCTCAGTTCATAATTTGAGTGTCAATGTCTTGCTTGTGAAGAAAACAGTGTTTATAGTTTTTTCAACTGTCAGTGGGGTAAAATTTGAAAATTAGGGCCTTTATTGGAACTGCTGAAGGAAATTACAAAGAAAGAATGAAATAAAGTTTTCACTGTTTCTTGGTTTGCATCAGCTACAGATAGTTGGCTCTGCAGTTATGTTCCAGTAATGCTTTACAATTAATATTGTTTCACTGTGCATATGGAGCTACCTGAGTGCTCTACTGTCAACATGACTGGAAGTTGTAGTGAGATCCTGGATGTCACAGGAGGTAAGGTGTTAGTCTCACTGAATACATCAAGCGCATCACAGGCTGAAGAGCAAGATGGTGCTTAATTACTTAATTATCACTTTTTTTTTTTGTTCACCCAGACCCTGTTATAGTTCCACATTGCTAAAGGATTGCTTAGGAACAGACTGTACCAAGAAAAGTGCAGATGCTGTCCTATGTCAGTGCTGTAATTTCTGTTTTCACTTCTCACCTTATGTTGTGAGAATTAATCATCTTTATTCCTCGAAGCACTTTTGGTCTTTGTTTTTATATCACATCTTGGATTTTGATTTGAACAGTTCTGGGTTTTAGAAAAGAGACTTCCCCACTCAACAGGTACTGATGTAGAATTTTGCACTCTGTTCAATGGTAGCTTGTCTTTAGGTAAACTTTGCTGCTGTTGCAATCTCTCTGAATATACAAAAATTACTTCAGTATCACAGAGTTAAGTAACATGCCCATACAGAAGGTAAGCAGTTCTGCTTTTGGGAATAACACTGGGGATGAAGCAATTTTGAGACTTACTTCTTGAGGAGCTAGCTACAATTAAGCATTTTAGTAGTTAGAGTGGAAGTGGTTGTGAGAGCTTAGATAGCAAATCTAGATAAATAAAGGCTTTAGAACAATAAAAAAATTTAGATTTAAAAAAAAAAAAAGAATCTATGAAGTTAGCATCTGTTACTTGGTGTATGAAAAATTCTGTGAGGAAAACTTACCTGGAAATAATAACACAGGGTCATGGGGTAGTTTTGGAAAGAGAACATCTTAAAAGCAAACTCATGGCCTGTTTGGTGTTGAAAAGAACATTAAGATACCCAACATCTATCACTTACCAGGGCTTTTTGGTAACCTGAAAATCAAAACTTAATTGCAGAGGAACATGGAACTAGATATTGTTGGGAATGGATATGAAATAATAACTTTTTTTTTTCCATAAGGAATATTAAGATTTATGGAAGTATTCTGAAATCACATTTAAAGACAGGGAAAGCTAAAGGAAACTATGGTTCCAGTGTCTCCCCAAGTGAATAAGGGTGAATAGTGGGTGAAAAATATGAGGCTGAAATGTTTTATTTTTTTCCTTTCTAATTTTTAAATTATTGGTGATGATGTGGTCACTGGTATAATCACAGAGAAATGTCTGTTAGGGCAAGGAAAGTAATAGGTCTAGAATACATAAATAAGCTACACATCTAGATCAAGTTAATGCTATGAAAATCATGGTGGGCTGAGGAGTTACCTGAAAAAAAAATCTCTGAATTCTTAGCAGTTGAAAATGATCATGTATCCATAGTATTCTAAATGAATGGAAGTCAGAGGTTAAGAAAGGAGATTAAAATTCATAACAAGTTAAACTAGTGTTGATAACAAGGAAAACTTTGAAATAACTTCTGTGAGTGAAAATAATGTTTATATTGGAGATCTTGCTGACACAGAATACACTTTTCATCCACAAATGGGGAATTTCCTTGTATTATACCATACATGGGTTTCCTGTAGTGTTTTTGACAGAAAAGAAACAAGTTTTCCCTCGTGTTTGTTTATTTGTAATGCAGGACAGTGGAGAAGTCAGCTTTGTTTAAGAAGTTGCCACTCACTGGCTTTAGGCCTGCTATCTCAATCAAGGTGGACATTGCATCAGGTGGTAGGCAACAGGAAGCATAGAAAGGAAAGCCTATTTTCCTTGATCCCTGTACTGCAGTAATTCCACCTCTTCCTTTATTCCCCTTGAAGTCCAGTTGCCCAGCTATCCTTTCTCAGCCTTTTTCAAGGCTTGTCCTTGTGTCCCTTGATTAAGTGTACATCCATCCTTTACCTGGTTAGCAAGCATATCTGTTGTCACTGGGAGCCCAGAAGACACAGCTGACTGTTGAAGTCACACTTGGCTTTTCATGTTGGAAACATTTAATATGTGGGTATTTTCCCTCTATCAGTTTTTCAGGCTCCTACTGATCTTTCAGCCAGCGTGTAGAAACTTTGTCCTTTTGATATCTCTATCCTTCTCTCAAACTGGGTTAAAATTGACCAATAAATCATAGCATCCTAAGGAAAATAAGCACAGAATGCAATTCCAGAAAAGTTTTGGGGAAGTGGCTTTAAAACTGTAACAAGCATCAATCCTGCAGCTCTGCTTTAAAACTGGTAGCAGAAAATCTGGAGAAGTCGCATAATTTCAATTCACTGGTTGGAAGTTGATAGATGAAAAACTTCTGCAAGTCTACAGCTAAAAATCTAAGTCAAAGCTGAGACCTGAAACCAATGTGAAGATGTGTGATTGATAAATAGAGTGTACAAAGAAGTGTAACAGATAAATACCTGGTTTTCCTGTAGGAGATTGATTGTGCTTGAGAAGATGATTCAGTTCTTTGAAACAAAGTCTGATTCCATTTGTGTGAACTTAAAAATGTTTTATTGGCTGTTCAAATCAGGAAGGCTAAAGCCATATATTCAAAGCAAAAAGAGAGTATTTTACCTGTCCCCCATTTCCATGGGGCTTGTCTCAGTCACAGCCATGTGAAGAACAAAAGGGGCAGAATGTCCAAGCACAAAAATTCACATATCCAGTTATATGATGAAATAGAATCCCTTAAAATACTGCAAAGATGAAAAGTAATGGTAGAAGCAGAAAGGAAGGAAATGAGAAAGAAAAAGACACTTCTGGCATTTTAAAGAGGACTTAAGAGGGTACTTAAAAAGTGAAGTGGAGCTGGGGAAATGTGATCAGTGCAGGATGGAGAGGTATCATAGAAGAGACATGCAGGAAGAAGTTACTTGTGTACTGAGTAGATAAAACATGGGTAAATGTTCTTGCCTTCCTCAAAAATAGTATTTCTTTGTCCACATCCGTTTAATGGATATGTACAATAGGTACAATGTACAATGGATATGTACATGATGAGAAAAAATACTGTGTTTTGCCCTGTCATTCTATACCTTGTTGGTCTAAATATCTTGTGCTCATGCCACAAATATAAAGCTGTCTAGTTAATACTTCTTTGGCAAAATCCCAAAGCATTAATGAAATTTTAATTTGTTTTGGCAAGCTGTGCATGGAAAAATTATTTTCACTGGTATCTTACAGATTAATTCATGTAAGCACTGGAAAATAGTGATGTGTGGTTTGCTAATTTTATATTATTTTTCTGCTTAAGTCTTCTTTATCTAAGGTAACTTTTATAATTTTTCCATTGGATTAATAACTATTTTTTATTATTTGCACCTCCAGATTCTTTTCTTCGTCTGCCAAAATAATTGCCACTTGTGACTCACAAGTTCTCCCGAGTTGTAGGATTTTATACCTTTACACAATATCAGCTTGTTTAATGCCCAGTCAGGGCACGGTTCAGTGGTGAACATGAAAGTTCTGGGCTAATGGTTGGACTCCATAATCTTGGACTCCTTTTTCAACCTTAATGATTCAGTGATTCTATTTATTGCTCACATAAACTGCATACCTTATCAGGCACCTGTGCTGACATTCTATGTTCTCCAGCTTCTGCCACTGATGAGGTCTGTGCAGACACAAATATTATTATTTTAAAGGTACCTTCTCACACCTTTTGGACTGTTAGCAGTGCCCCAGGAGAAAATGGAAAAAAGGTGTGAAAGAATAGCTGCCTCATGTGTGTTACTTATGAAATATTAAAGTGTATACCATTAAGTGTGTGTCTGTGACATTGCACTCTCACTATGATTTGCCTGGGTATTTAACCATTAAAGAGGGTAGGTACTCATTGGCTTTTGTGTTTCTTGGCTAACATGAAAGGCAAAGAAATTGCCCTTCCTCCTGCCCCTCCACTCATAACATCTTATTGGTGTGAGGACTGGGACATGACTGGAAGAATGCCTGCTAGGCACTGAGAACAGGAATTTTTCCTATTCCTTAGAATAGGAAATATTACTGGTGACAAGAGAGGTCTATTTTAATATAGGCAAAGTAGCTCAGTGTCCTTTCCAATACTCTGTATAGTCCATTTTCATGCCACCTCTGCCAAGTCTGAGAAAGAAATATTTTCTTACAGTGGAGCTTTACTGAATCTGTCATCAGAGATATTAGTGGACAAACACTTTGAGGTTTATCTCTGAAAATTGTTTCAACTCACCATCTCCTGACATAACTTAGACAAAGGATCCATACCTCTTAAAGAGATTTGTAAGTTTATAGTCTGGAAATTAAAATTTTTACAACAGCTGTTCCAAACTTTAAGTAGTGTAGTTTAGTTTGAGGAATAGTTTTTATGTGTTTATGAGTTTTTATCTTAAAAAGTCATCATACGGGTTTTTCTTCTTATCTCTTCTACTTTCGTAGTTTTTGGTTGCATAAGGTCAGAGCTTTAAAAAAATTCTTTACTAGAGAATCAAAACTTAAGCCAAATTGCCAGTTTAAATATTTGATATGAAACTCCTACTTGCTTTAATATTATGTTGTGATGAAAAATGAGTTACTTTTTACAAGTGGAAATGCCTCATGTTGATGAACAATATATTAAGGCAGATTAATGGCAGTAGTAATATTATGGTGAATCAGGTAAAACACCCAGTTTTCTGAAGGAGACTTGAATTTTAAGTTTATGTTTGAAAGGCAGCATAAAGTCAAGGAAATATTGACTTTCCAAGCTGCATTAGCTGTGTTTCTTCTCAGTTTATGGGAGCAAGTTGTTTATGTGCTTATGTTTGAATAACATGATGGCTCTCATAAAATGAAATACTGAGATTACTTAGGATAACTTTGTTCCCAGCCAAGTGGATTTTGGCATCAAAATATTAAAGATATATAGATTTCCATCTTTAAAAAATTCTGGGGTTAATTATTATAAACCATTTTGACTTTAATGTTCTAAGAGTTTTTTTATTATTTAATGGAAGGCAGATGTACCCATTAGATGCTATAATTTTTGCTTGTACAAGAAACTCTGTTTTGTTAGTATCAGGTGGTGTGAACACTCATCTATAAGAGCTTCTATATTTTTGGATTATTTGAAAAAACAAACAAAAACACTTGTTTTGCCAAATTTCTGAGTTACCAGGTTATTCAAAAAGGCTCTTAAAGATCTCCCAAAGAATGTAAAAATGTTATTTATGAAGACCAAGTAGTTGTGTTTGGTCACAACTATAGGTTTTACAACAGTGCTTTATCACTCCAAAGTTCATATGTCTATGAATACAATAATCATTCAGGATCAAGAATCAGGGACTCCCCAGTGGTGTGGTGTGGCATTTCTGGTCACTGCAGCAAGTTTCACTTCCCAGACTGTCCCTTACAGCCAAACACAGTGCTGCACTCCAAGCAGTATTATCTTTGTATGTATGTGATGTGTAAAGCTTCTGGTGTCTGTGCAAAGCAGTTCTGAACTCGAGTGTCCTGAGCCACGGAGTTCAGGAATAGACTGGGATGAGGTTAGATGTTTAATTCAGGCTTGTTTAACATAAAGTAACAAAAATAAAAGTCTTTTTTGTTTGGTTGTTTTGGGTTTTTTTTTGTTGTTTTGTTTTGTTTGGTTGGGTTTTTTTTCCCCTTCACAAGATTGTAGAATTAAAGGGACTTTAAAAACTTTACATAGGTACAAATAGAGAACAATGAAAACCCAACCCGTATTTTCATCTCACTTTCTATATATTTTTTTCAACCTTGTAATGTCAGGTCTCCCCCATGGAAAGGAGTTGCAGTTTGGAGGACTCGTGCTTTTCAATCTGTACTTTGCATATCTTTCATTTAGGGAGTTTATTTCCTCTCTTCTCTTATAAGAATGGCTCAGTCTTTGAAATTACAAGAAATCAGTTTCAACAGTTCTTTGCACTTAGCAGTGGAAGCATTAATATCCATTGGGCATTTGTAGATGCAGCTGTCATCCATCCAAGTGGGTTAACAACCAGGCAAGCCAGAAATGTGTCATGATTTTTAATAGGCCTGGACAATGCTCAGCATCAGAGTAAAACAGCTCTGTGCATTTCTGACAATTCCGTTACACATTAGGATGGACGTTGCCAGTCACGCCCAATACAGCCATAAAAATGGGATTAAGACAAGCACTCCATTACTGGCTGTCTTCAGGATGTGATGCTTGCTAACCAGTCATTTTGGGGTGGTACCAGGCCTGATGTTCTGACTGATTTCTTGAGTGATTTGGCACTACGTTTACTGCAATTTTTCATTTTAAAGTTGACATGTTTGGTCTTAAGTTGTAACCTTTGCTGTTCTTTGATCACTTGAAATGATAGCATGTTCCACGTGTGCACTTACAAGTATCTTCCGTATATATATATATATAAAACCTATGGTATAATTGCCAATATGATTTTTATGTAAATGCTGGAGTATGATATTGAGAAGTGCAAATCATTCTGGCAATAACTTTTTAAAACTGAAAGACATTTCACTAGCTAAAGTTCCTAATTCATACAATCTTGGATATATTAATTCACTGGCCAGCAGAGTTTAGCCCTCTTTGTACTAGTTGGAATGGAAAAAACCCCAACAACCTAAATTATGATTCTTCTTTGTTGCTGGAGTTGTTTTTTATGCATTGAAGACTTTGAGACAGAAAAACACAAAATATCCCAGTCACAGAATATAGTAAATTTTATTCAATCTCTTCATACTCAGAACTGCTCCCTTACTGCTTACTCTGTTTATCCATGTAAAAAATAATATTGTCAGACCTTTTTCTTTTTTTTTCTTTTTTTTTTTTCTTTTTTTTTTCTTTTTTTTTTCTCTACACATTATTTTATTTTCTGTAACTTGGATTAGGTGGACATAAGTTAAACCAGCACTGACTCCTGTCTGAGCAAAGGCTGACTTTCTAAGATGAAGCCCCTATTGAAAACTTTCCTTAGACAGAGACAGATTTCTGGGAGAAAGTGATAACTAGAAACAAAGTTAAAACTGCAGTTACAAAACCCCAAGTCTTAGTTAAAATTTAACAACTATTTTTAACTGTACTATTAATTAAGAATTAAATACTATCAGTATCAGCATATATATAGAAAAAATTCTCCACTTAATAGAATAAATGATGGACAATATTTGAAGGCCTCCAACTTCTGTAAGAAATGCTGTAATTGAGTTAACGTCATGTTGCTAGGTATTGGAAATCTTTTTTGAAATATAGATATTTTATGATTTTGATATGTAATTGTGTTGTAGAGGAGACTTTTGATCTCAGGTTTGCAGCAGTGGAGCAGTTGACTGTGTATTCTGATCAAAAGTGCATTTTCACACTGCAGTATTCAAGTCTTAGTGGGAATGATTAAAGCGTTAATATGAATGGTAGGATGGAAACTTGAAGTTTTCAGAAGAAAAATAAAAATCTTTTAATTCTTAATAGTCTTTAATTAGAATCCTTGAATAATTTATTTACACAGTACATGTCTAACTAATGCAGTACATTTCTAACTAAAACTAATATTATTCAAGCTATCTCTATAATTTGCTGTTATTCTCATGTTTGTTATACCGTCAGTGAGTTAGAAACCAGCCTTGATTTCTTCCTGAAGGCTTTGAAGTTCCATTAGTTGGTAACTTAAGGTAGCTATAAATGCTTACAATTCCCTGCTATCAAATATGTAGGTGGGAGTATAGGGTTTTTTCTCATTTTAAACATGTTGAACTGAGGTTGCATCTAAACACTTAACTGCTTTCAAAATTACAGCTGACAAATTTTCTCCTTATGACATCTATTGGATATTTTACACTACTTCATCAATGTAGAAGCAAAATATTTAAGTAGTGATTTCTTCAGTAAAAAAATGCAATAGAAAACTGAAGCTTTCTGTGCATACAATGAAATACTCTAAAGAAGCAATAAACCTCTGTCTTAAATGATGAGCTTTGAAATGAGTAAATTATTCTTTTGTGTAAAGACATACATAGAAAGATGAGACATAAATAGAAATAAAGTGAAATAAAAAGAAATAAAGGAAAATATGGAATTTGTGTTGGGAGGAGAAGAAAGGTATATTTGTTGTCCTTCAAAATAAAAAAATAGATAAGACCTTTCAAAACCGAACTTAGGCAACATTTAAAAAAAATTATAGGTGAGGATAAATTTTGTTTTTAATGTATTTGCAATGTGTTTTAGAAGAGTCTTGAAATGGGTTTAAATTACAGAAGCAGAGACTCAAGTCACAACCTTAACTCAGCCCTGTAGTGACACCAGGAGGAAAAAGGAAATCTTTATCTTCTAAAATCACTTTTCTCTAAGCCAGTACCTTGGTCACTAAAAGGCTTTTATCATGTCTTCATGATTAATGCATAGAATCAGTAACAGGAGCAAGCTGATACCTCTCATGTCTGTTCTTCCATGTCTGGAAATATTTTATATTAATCTTAACTAGTTTTTCACATTCATGTACTACTTTGTTTGACTTTTTTTTTTAATTGTCTTAACATCTTACCTATTAAATTATTGGTAATTGTAATGAAACCTAAAGTCTAGAAATACCATTGTATTGTGTGCAAGAAACAGATACTCCCTGGTATGCCTTATGTATAATAGATACCCACTTGTGTAATATTCTGCAGGAAAATAGAAAATATTTTATATGTTGATAATAATCTTGCTTTACTTTCAGGAGAAAAAAACAAACTACTACTTGATTTAAAATATTGTAGGTCAGTATGGGCACAAACAAACATGAAAATGTCAGGCTGAGGAAGAGTAATGGTTTTGTTTTGTATATCAGGTCTTGTCAAATCCGATAGACTGAACGATGTACGTGCTTAAATTCTGCTTTGTGCTTGAAGCGCTGCTTCCAAACCTGAATACCTCCAATGATTATTTATGAAGTCAAATGTATGAAAAACAAAAAAGCCCAAGTGGTTTGGAAGGGCATAATGCTGCTCAGATGATATTAGTGTTTAATTTCCTAAGACACAGGGGTGGCCAAATGGTATTTATCTGCCATCTTTGTCAGTATTGTTCAAGGAACTCTAAAAATTCTTTCCTCCTATAGACTATGAGCTTCATATGCTTTACCTTTCAGTTCTTCCCCATATAAAGTTGGTTAGAGAAGAGCAGGCAAGCACACTCATATGTCTCTTGTCTGAGCAGGTAGAAGTTTTCAGTCACTGAGAGTTTTCTAGACTTTTGTTCCTCAAGTCTCACAGGAGGAAGTAAGATTTTGGGGGGCATTTTTAGCTGTTGCTAGAAATACTTTAATTAGAGAAGATTAAAACCTCACAGCAGGAGAGCACAGTAAAGAGGCTGAGTGGTTTCCATTCTGTTCTGCACTTGTGAGGGCCCAGAACCCTTTGTTGTGCTTTACCTTCTCCCACATCATCCTGAGGTCTCTGTTCTTACCTTTTGCAGGATCCTTTGGCACATCATAGCCACTGATACCTCAGGCCTGCTGCAACAAAGCACAGGGCAGGAGAGGCTTTGGAGGAGAAATAAAAACATTGGTTCAAATAGAATAATGTGTAAATGCATGTGAGGTAGTGTATGGGTAAAATAACAGGCAAATGTCTGGTCTTGGGTACAGACTAAAAACCTGCTTCTAAATGTATTCTTTTTAAAGTAATGGTTGTTTTGGGGCATTCTGTCTGCTTATCTGCTTGCTTATTGTTTTTAAAATAGTTTGCTCTGTAGATTGTATTTATGTGAAGTTCTGCTTCTAGGTAAAGCTCTCCTTCTGGGTGCACATTTCAATATGAAATTTCAGTAAATGTTAAGGCTGTTAGGTTTAAACGGTGCTTAGCTCCTAAGGTGATATGTGTAGAACAGTTCTCCAGAAGAAATGGGGAATTTCATTGGAAAGCCGTTAACTGACAAACATAACACGGCTCAGAGATTGCTGCTTCCCCTCTGTGCTTTATGAGGTGATGCAAAGTTATAACCAAGATCTGTGAAGGAATTCTAACAGATTGATAACAGTAATAGCTTTATTTCAGCGGAGAGGTCAGTGGAAAAACTAGGTGCATTTTTTTGATTCAGCAGTGAGCTGTCGATAATCTAACTTAAAATAATTGAATAATCGCCCAAACATCTCATAAATAGTTAATATCCTTTTTATTAGCAAGAAATCACTGGCAGTTTTGCTTTTCCAGCAGTGCCTACTGCTTTGTTTAATACCTCATAAGCAGCTTTAAGTATGAAACTCCTGGTTTGCAAACTCAAGAAATGTGTGTATTAACAAAAAAAAGCCAACATGTACTACTATTTTGACCCTAATATAGCACTTGTATTTTAGAATCTTATGAAGAAAGTCTGGTAATAGGGTAAATAGCTAAATTAATATTTTCAGGATTAAAGTATTCCTTGTGGGATAAGATGTTTTACTTTCTCTTAATTTCCAGCAGTGTAATTAGTGGTTCTCCTGCTCTTTTTGAGTGGCCTTTCTGTATTACTGAGCCAAATACTTCTTTTGAACTTTAAACCTACAGCTGTGACTTGCCAGATTCCAAGCCAAGCCTCACCTTCTGCTTTCCCCCACTCATTAATATCTTTCTTAAAAATAAATAGGTGGTGACAGTAGAATTTAAACCAGTCTGCCTGCCCCTATCTGCAAACCCCTCGAGCGCTGGCAGGTGAGTCAACTTTACCATCTGCATCAGATGAAAGAGCACAATGAACAAAGGTAAATGTTGTGTGTGTTTTGATGAAATGACAGGCTCAAATGGTCTTGTTCTGTCCCTGAGAAGCTCCATGTAAACACTGAACAAGAAAGGCAGCAGAGTGGAGGGATGGGAAAGCTGGTGGTGAGAGCCCTTAGGGCAGAGGAGCAATTGTTGGGCACTGCCCTCTGAGATCCCCCAGAGAGGAGAGGTCACTGCAGTGATTCCTGGCCATCCTTCCCACTGCCTGCAGATGAGTCAGCACAACTCACTCATGTTAGCAGAGGTTGCTGACAGATCTACAATAATCAGCATGGAAACTTGACCTCTGCATTTTGCCAGGAGTAGATCATAGACCAATTAAGCCAGTATCATATTTGTACCTTACCTAGGCTGAAAGCCAGATTGAAAAGGGTCATGGAAGTCAAAGATGCCAGATGGCACAACAGCTGTTTAACATAAACTTCTCAGTCACCTTCTTCTCCACAGGCAGTTTAGACAGGGGATGACAATTGATAAAATTACCGATACTAAGCTGGCATCTCAAAGGCAGGTGTATAGCTGATTATTAGAAGAATGCTTTTAGCATTTTAGCTTTTCATGTTCTGATGAGAAAGGCAGACTTGATAATACTTCTGACAATTTGATTTTGTATCTAAAAAATAGTTACATCCTGCCTCATTTTACCATGCCTATCAGGATATGGTTAAAATGTCCAGAATGCTTGGAATGGATCCATGTATTCCTTAGTAATACAAATGGCTTTTTTTCCCTATTATAATTTCCTGTTTACAGTCTTGTCTTGAATCAGAAATCTGCAGCTTCCTTAAAGACCTGTATAATTTTATTAATCTGAAAGATATCTGCTGGATACTGCTGTAACATTTGCAGTTTGTCTGGATAAAATAAATCCATCTTTTTCTTCCTGAAAAAAGGTGAAAACAAACTGATAGGTCATATCAATGTTATGTTAGCATTTTGACAAATTAATTAATCCATAAAATTATGGATAAATTATATCAGTAAAATCGTATTTGAGAGGGTTTTTTAATGATTTCCCATCACCAGTTTTCAAACACTGAGATGCTTACATTTTAAGAAAGAGACAACCTAATTTACTCTTCTGTTACTAGGGAAAGTAAACATCTTACAAATAAATGTAAGAGTATTTCTTCTGATGGCCTTTTTGACAAATAATGAAAAATTATTTGAGTTTAAAAGGACTCAGTTCACTTCATCCTATTGCAGTCTAAGGTATTCTCATCTGGGACTGTCTGTATAGTTTATAAATAAAGCTATATTGCAGCTCATGCTCCAAAAATTTAGATCTCTAGCTGACAGATGTGTAAGGTCATGTAAGAATCAGGCACTTGAACTGTAATTTCTGAAGTCGAAACCTCTTTAAATCCACTGAAAGTGCAATTCCATTAGGCTTTGTGATCCTCAAGCCAAAATGACCACTCATAAATGGCACTAACTTTGACCTAAAATGTAGCCAGGGCAGAAGGAGGTTTTCCCAACTCTTATAAAATGGCCTATTGATTGGAAAAGTTGCCCAAGAAGTGGAAATCTGGGCTATAGAATTTCTCCAATGGGAGAGAGAAGGTGTCCTGGCTAACCTTGTTAGCTGCAAAGGTGTCCCAGCTGCACAGCCTGTGGGGTCACGTTTTGGACCACCCTGCCCTGCTCCTCATAACAGGCCACTCAGTAGAAAGGGATGCAAAGTGAGGTTTGAGAACTAAGAATAAACCAGAGCAAGGTAGGTGTCAGCTCATTGAAGGCAGTTACAGTTTCAGAGATTACCTGTGAATTTGGTGGTTAAATCATATCTAAAATGCACAATAGAACTAATAGTGAGGACCTGAAGGCAGGAGGTGGCTCTAACCCATTCTGAAACCAGACTAAGTTTGATTTCCTTATAATTTACTAAAATGAGAGGATATTTTTTGGAAAGCGCCCCATGTAATCCAAAGTTTTCTGCTTCAGCATGCACAGAAATGGAGACACTGGCAGATGGTATTTTGTAAACTTCCCTATTCGTGTGGGGCTGAATGTAGAGATACAGTTTTTGTTAAAGAAAGCTCTACCCACTCAATGACTAAATATCTATTTTTCATAGATATTCTGCTTGTATGTCTAGATGTGAATTTATAGAAATTGTGGTCATAAAGAAGCAAGGATATTCCCAGATAGGAAAATTAAGGAGAAGCCTGAAAGATATTTGTCTTCCTCTGCAGGGTAGTAGAGAAATGCAGGAAAAAGTAGTGACTTGGGCTTACCAGTGAGTGGATTTTTTTCTCCCTTTAGAATTCCTTCTAGACTTTGCATTAAAGTGTAGCAATTCGAAGAACTACAGGTACACTCTTCCTTTTCTCCAGCTACCAGTGGCATCCTTGCAATGCTAAAAGTGAAAAGAGCCATTCAATCTGATGATGCAGGGAGCTTTAATATGCTCTTTTCCTTTACTCTCCTGTGGAGCTAATAGGTATCAGAAAGGAGGCAGAGATGAGAGCTTCTGCACATGTGCATTAATGTTTTCAGCCTTGCCTCTGTGTT
The DNA here is from genome assembly GCA_024734555.1 of Trochalopteron elliotii. Lineage (NCBI taxonomy): Eukaryota > Metazoa > Chordata > Aves > Passeriformes > Leiothrichidae > Trochalopteron > Trochalopteron elliotii. The sequence goes on along the minus strand of JANPWX010000183.1, from coordinate 1,339,792 downwards.
CAAAAGAAAAATGACTGTGGGGGCTCTTTTTTTGTGTGATGCTCTTTTGTTGCATCAATTGAGAAAGGAAGTAATCACTTGGGAATAGCTACTATATACAAGTTCAAAGGACTCCCAAAAGAGAAGAAAGTCTTGCTTCTCTGCACAATACAGCAAATGCCAGGAAAGGTGGGTCATCCTCACGGCAAGCCATGGGACACATGAGGCCAAATTTAACCCTTGTTTAAATTCTACTTGAAGTAACTGGAATTATCGGGGAGTGAAGCTAGACAATTATTGATGGAAAAAAAATATATATTTAAAGAACTCTTTAGAATATGTGGCAATATCATGGTAGTATGCACAAAGGCTATCAAAAGCCAGAGACTTGCCAAGAAGTACTTACTGACTGTTTTTCCCTCAACCAAGTGCTGATTAGGTACATGTTTCCTTTCTGTTCTTTAAAAGAAATGGCTTCCTTGCAGTCTGGAGGATCTCTAGCCCCAGACTAGGTGACCAGGTCTGTTGGTGGAAAGGTGTAGTGCAGTGTGGATCTCAAACATGACAGATCTCTAGACCTTACTCCGCTGGGAAGAATAGATAATCTTACTAATAAGATTTTATGGCTTGCATCTAATCTGTACTGAAGCTTTGTGTCTTCCTCATTAGCTCACTTCTGGGTTTATGCAAGGCCTACATAAAGGCTGACTCAAAACTATGAGAAAATCTAGATAAAAAGTAAAAGATCTGCATGTACTTGACAGAATAGATATACAGGGGCTGTTAAGGAAGGAGAGAGCACAGATATGAATCCCAATTCTGTGTTCCCAGGATTGCATAGTAAATGTGGCCTGTGTCTTTTGTTACAGACCTCATTGTGACAGGATTTTCAGAGCATGCTGCTTAGTTCGTAGTTTGGTTGGAAGCACCATGGTTTTTTGTTAGTGATTTCAAAGTAAACAGAGGTTGCATGGCATAAAAGACAAGGTGTTGACATACCAATGCAATATTGAGAAAGCATAATTTTAAATAGGAAGGTGTTTAAAACAGAGCACCTCTGTGAACACTTCTGATTGTGTTCAGTCAAAGAATTTTTCTGCTGTGAAGTCTTTGATTAAAAGTGATTTAAACCACAAGTACAATTCCTCAGTAATTGCTTACAGCATCTTCTCACTGGCCTTATATGTGATCTCAAAAAATGCTACACTTCACGAAGTCTTACTCCTGGAGGTCCCCAGCACTCTTATGTTGGCAGAATAAGAGAGATAAGAATGGATTTAGCAGCAAGAATCAGGAGTCTGCCTTCAGACCTGTCAGATATCTGTGTTTGGATGTCTGCAGTTTCTGATAGCACCTTTCCCTTCTTGCTGCAACTTTGGCACCCAAAAGTACTCGTAACTGCTACAAAGCTCACACTGGTGAAAGGATTCCAGGGAAGGATCATTTGTATTGAGTTTTCTCCTTGCTTTTTGTAGAGGAAAAATGCATTTTCTCTTTTTTTTTTTTTTTTTTTTAAGATTTGGCTTTTTCCTGCAAAATGAGAACAGGCTATTTCTAGTGCCTTTCATAAAGTGAACAATGGCTGATTTATAAAACAAGTAGATTAAAAATGCTGGAACTTTTTGCTAAGAGTATTTTTCTATCTGACAGTTTCATGGCATTCAGCTTCACTGTACAAGCTCTTGAAGAGCTTTGCCTGTATTCCCATATGTAGTTCTGAGTCTTGTCTCAATTAATTAGTTTTTATTTACTCTGTCACTTTAAATGTCTTGTTTGTTAAATCTACCTGCTGCAGTTGCTTTAATGCACAGTATTAGCACTCATAACTGAGGCTGCTGAATGAGCATTACTTGTAATGGATCTTATTATTTTTTATTAGAGTTTTTAAAAGGCTTTCTAAATCTGTGCTTGATTCTGTTTTAACAATGTTTACATCAGTTACCATTTATTTCTGCTTAGTTTATTTTTTTGAAAAAATGAACCTCTTCAGGGAAAAAAAATGCAAGCAAGAAAAGTTTACTCAAGCAAAAGGTTTTTAAGTATTGAATTTAAATAATAGAGACAAGATTCTGTTGCCTGGTTTTGTTTGTTTATTTCTCTTGTAATATTTGTTCTGATTGCTTTAATAATTTCTTAATGTAAAGATACAAAATATATTGTACCATCCTCTCACTGTGTAGTAATTAGTAGCTTTGCAATAAATTTGGCAAGTTAGTTTGATAAAAAATTCTGCAATTATTTTGGTTTTTTGCTATTTTTGCTCTGCAGTTTTTGTCAGCTACAGAAATTTTAACATATTCCCCAGGGCTTCCAGAAAACCATTAGCCCTAGACTTCTGCATGTGTGTCCTGGCAAAGGGTCTCCAACACTAATTTTGAGTGTTTGCAATTTTCAACCCAGCTGGTTGCACAGCATCCACAGTGAGAGGAATGAAGGTGGTACTACAATTTGCAGTAAGAATGTTCTCTACTCCTTGAAGATTAAATGTTGTCTTCCTTAATCCGTTATTTTTTTTTTCACTCTGACGTATACAATACTGATTTCATTAGGCAAATGCACTAGAAATGCATTCCAAAAAGTGGTGTAATGACTGGTGATGGTTTTATATGGTTGTTTCAGCAGCTTGTTCTTTACATACATGCATACTTCATTCTTCAAATGAGAACATCTTATTTCTTGTGTGAGATTTTAAAATTACTATCTGGTTTTGGCCAAACTTATTACAATTGCTCTTTTAGGACTTGTTGCTCTCTGGTTATCTGTAACACAAACCAGTGTCAATTGTGCCCTGGTGGTCAGACAGAAAACTGGCAGATTGCTAATCTTTTATTTGTACTGTATTTCCTCCTACCTTGGTGACTTTCCCTGGCTCAATAGCTGTCATTTAAAGAACTAAATTATCTCTCAGTTCCACAGTGCTAATTGGACTAGTTATATGGGTTTTTCTTCTCCTTTTTACATGGGGGAAAATCAGCAACAGCTAATTTACTTTAATACCATAAACTGTATTTGTAGCTGCTTGCTAAGTACAGTAATGGAAAGTTTCCATTGCATGTGTGTGTAGAATTCATTGGAATTGTTCCTCTGTGCATGCATGTACTGCACGGGCCAGTTCCTGTGCACTCAGAGACATTCATTTAGAAGGAACTTGGTCGTATGATCACAGTGAGTCACTGGAGATAATGCTGTGCCTCTCTGGGGCTGAGGTTGTTTACAATGAGCAATGGGAAAGCACTAATCCTCCCTCAGAGCTCTCCATCTGCAGAAGCAGATGACTGTTCATTTCAGAAATTTGTCCTGATATAGGGCAAAGAGCACATCTGCTTAATCACCCAAATGGCCCATTTTTATAAATGGGTGCTTTCTTGTATAACTATCGTGCATACATACAAATACAGACAGAAACTGCACTGTAGTTTGGGTGACTGATTTCATTATTTTAATGGGTGATAATCCACATTGTGGAATAACACGGCTCTTTTAGGGTAAACCTTTTACAAACCACTTTGTTAGAAAATATGACTTAGAATAGTGAGAGAAAAAAAGCAAAACAGCTACCACTTAACATACATATATATATTTGTGTCTTCTGAATACCTGAGCTGAGAGACACCTGTTTATTGTAGAACATATGCAAAGAAAGGGATAGAATCTGCTACTTATATAATTCTGACACAAGCAAGAGGACACTAGGGGTAGAACACTTTGTTTGAAAGATTGCTGCCAGAAGTACCAGTACCCTACACACTTTTAATGCTTCATGCTCTGAAGCAACTCTTTTTATCAGCAGGAACAGTGGAACAATTTTATGCATATAGGGTAAGACTATGCAGTTTTCTTATTCAGCCAGTACAGTCTTTAACAGTTGATAGCCACCAGGAAAACATATTAAAATAAACATGGGAGGGATTTCTGAAATAATCCTAGAAGACTTTCTGTCTTAATATTGGACAAATATTAAGGTTCTGTGCAGTTTTTTGTATTTTGGAAATTGCGACAATATTTCTCTGATGAGACAGACCTCAGCCCTCAGCAATGACAGAGCCTCTTTAGCTATAGCAGTGAGAGAGGCTACATGGAAAACAGTTTTCTATACTGTGAAACTTCCCAGCTTTTCAGGTTCTCCCCCATCTTTCTTAAGAACTGAGAAAAAAAGGCCTAAGTCTGTGTGTGTTTGCATAGAAGTTGATTTTCATAGGCAGAGGGATGTAGAAGAGAAATAAGATGAGACAAGCGTTAAAAAAACCCCTCAAACACACCAATGTGTGATAGTCAAGTACCTGTTCTGACATCCCAAGTTAAGCTCTTAAATTATTAATACAGTTTGTCTTCTTTCCCAGTGGATGTCATGCCAAAGTTGACTTACTTTGACTGAAATGTTTCATTTTTGAAAACCTGGCAGTTTCCCAGCAGCCACAGTTCATTAAAGCTTTCCCATTAGGAAAAGCAATCAGTCAGTGATGTGTTTATAAGTGTGGACTCTGCAGTACCTGTCCTACAGCATTGTGAGGAATGAAGAGCAGCTCCATAGGGCTCCTGGAATGTAGCGTACCCACCAGCACTCTGATTGTGTTATATGTGGCGCACAATAATGCAGAAAACCCATAATGCAATGAATATTTTATACCTTTCCTCATCTAAATTATTAATTTGGTATTCATTCACCTTTAATGAGCTAAATTAGAATCACATTGGAATCATTGTTTAAAACATTGTTCATTTTTTACTTGTCTTATAACATAAGCACATGTTAAAGATTCCATAGATCAAGCTGTAGACATTTTTCTTTAGATTTCCCTCCCTGAGTCCTGCTGCCTCTAGTGATATTTTCACCCTATATTTTGCTTATTTGTATGAAAAACTGTTAGCAGCAGGAAGAGCTGTATAGAAGTTCCACTGAGGTTGTGAAAAAACATGCAAGAACAAGCTGTCATTCCTACTCCTGTAATTTCAGCCTGGAAGAGATGCACAGAACTTCCCCTTTATCTCCTTCTTGTGGTCACTGCATGGGAATGAATACCTGACACAGCCACTCCTAGTGACAAGGAGGCCTGGCTTCTTTCATTTGGTGCCACCACAATTTAGACTCAGCTGGTAATGCAGAATAAAAGCACTCATTTCCATCCAGCATACTTAGGGGAATGAGGAAAGTACAGGGTGAAACTTTCAGAATAAAATGAAGCAAAGTGAGGGGAAAAACATTACGGGGAATGGAAGAATAATCAGAGTGAGGGGATGCCAGGTAATTGGCCAGGCAAATGGCATCAGAATGCAAGAGGGCATGAAAAAGAAACAGAAAACAGTAACCAAGAAGATGAAGGAAGCATATGTTAAGACATAAGACATCAAGCACAAGTGTTTAAACATTACCTGTGCACTCTGTCAGATATATCTGAAGGGGAATGTTTTATGCAGTCATGTTTTCAGCTTTATGAGTTAGTAATTACGTAGCCTGGCTGCCTCAGAAAAGTGAATTAAAATACAGTATTTAAACTCCTATGAGCCTCTGTCTCATCTGCCAGGTGTTAGGCATTTCAGAGTGGCTCAAGGACTCTATTTACATGTATTATATGGCTTTAAATATTGTACAGATGCGAATACAATCCCATAATTTTGAGTGTGTGTGTTTAATAAGGCATCTGTGTTTTTCCCAACCACAACTGCAAAGAGAGAATCGTGAATGAATCCTTGAATCTGTGATTTTAACATAAATATGTGGTAAATGTTGTTAGCTCTCTATTAAAAGGGACATGGGGTAAATACAAGTGTTGAGAAGAGGTATGATTTCCAAGTGTTATGTGTAAAGTATCCCATCGGCATGGAAGATTCCAGCTAAATCTCAACAATATAAAATGAATTACTTTAATTTTAGCTTTTTACTATATTTTTCAAAGAGAAGTGCAATTCTACTAAAAAAAAATCATCCCCACCCTCAAATTCCTGATCTTTGCTCCCCAAGAAATGGCTTTGAAAGTTATATTTTTATTATAAGGATTGAGCTGAACACAGCTCTTGTTGAGATACTTTTTCAGGTTTAAGTTCTACAGTGTAATGTGTTTGGTGAAGAGAAATAGCCACTGTTTATAAATTTTATAAAAAAAATTATAAAGGCAGATACTTGGGTAATTTCTCTGTGCTATAATTTCACTACATTAAGGGAAGGTCAAATGTTCATTCAAACCATCTCTTATGGTTTTAAGTCTAACCCTCCAACCCTTTATTTCTGAAAGGGACTAGATGTGTTGCTCACAATGTCAGATAAAGCAGGAAAGCAGGTTAAGGTGGTTTCTTCGCCTTTTCCAACACGTGGCTCTGATCCTCCAGGTGAGACTATGTCAGCACGACTGTGAGTGTAACTGGAATGTAAATAGTGTGTTCTTTAAATATGAACACAACATGACGGAGCTTGTCTTCACAGTGCCACAGATGTGCCCTTGTTGTGCTGGGTCACACTATTCAAACAGAAGGTGTTTGCTGCAGAACTTTTGTTTGATGACCAGTACACCTGTGTTTATTCTGGGCAGAGAGGGTTGGACTAAGCTCTATGGAAGTGCCATTTTATTGAGTTTAAAAAAATCCCATCGACTAGGAATGTTTTCTTATGATATGATGGTACATTTATACTGGCAAAGCCATCTTCATTGAGATCAGGTTTTTCAAGTTTAGTTTATATTGCAAGCAATGTTTATCAAACAGCGCTTTAAGGGTTTAAAAACATTAATAAATTATGTATCTCATTTTTTTCATAACTTACATTCAGGACTGAATTTTGTCAAGACATGCTTTTGAAAACTTGATTTGAAGTTAAAAAATTGCTATAATTTGCTAACTAAATAAACACACTTTTTTTTTTTTTCTGAAATGCAAGCAACAGAATGTGAGACATTTTTTATGATTGACATTACTGATGCTCCAAGGCTAGAACTATGGCTCAAATCCTGAGGAATTTGTTCCTAAAACCTCTACTACTACCAATTCGAGGCTATTATAGTCATACATATCTTTGGTTATTTTCAGCAGTAAATTCCCAAACACCTCTGTTATTTTTATTGTAAGAGTTTCTTTTTTTTTTTTTTTAAGAAATTCACATTCTTCTGAGTACAGAGTTATTATTACTACTGTAAAATCAATTAGAATGCGTTTGCATGGCTTAATTGACCTTGAATAATGCAAACTCTTCCACTCCGACTGACATGAGATGGAAGGAAAAAGGCAGTGAGACTTGCATAATCTTCCTATTAAATTCAAACTGCTAAAATGAAAGGAAAACTGACTTGGAATTTGTCTAAAATCACTTTTCCCTTTTCCCAGTGATGCAGATGCAGCAGGAATCTGAAAAGAATTTGGTTAGCCCTCAGGAAGGAACAATTACATTTAATTTCAAGACATTTAATAATGGCTGACATTTGCTATGGTCTGCGGAGTTCTTCCTTATGAAGATTAAGGTTTCAGAAATGGTAGTCAGGTTATTTTAATTTTATAGTAAATTTTAAATTATTTTTGTTAGTGTTTGCTACTCACCATGGAATTTTCCCATGCACTGTAGAGCAATGCTGAGTTTTACTGAGATCCCTAAGCATCTTTATTTGTTGATTTGCTCATCCATGCATCCATCCGCATTGTGAAATTCCTTTCCAAAGCTCTTTGAGATGCTTTTGTTTCTCTCTAACCTGTGATGACAACGCTGGTCTTCACTGAAATTCTTGTATTTTAAAGAGACTTTACAGTTATCTCCAGTGTTTTCCTTTGGTGCTGGTGGAAGAAGAGCTTCTGGCTGGTAACTTTTTGACTCTTTCCTCAATTTCTAGTAATATTGAAATAATATAAATAGTAATGGCAAAAGGTAGTGTAGAATTAGCATTGGCCCATTACAGGATGGGGATGGTCTCCTCACAAACAGGGACATGGACAAGACAGAGGTGTTTAACACATTCTTTGCCTCTGCTTTCAACATGGATAATGGACCAAGGGGGTCTCAGTGCCCTGAGCTGGAGGGCCATGACTATGAGAATGATCAACTTCCAGTTAACCCTGAACTTGTGTGGCATCTGCTGCTCCAGCTAGATCCCTACAAATCTATGGGGCTTGATGGGATTCATCCAAGAATACTCAAAGAACTGCTGATGCAATTGTAAATCCTCTCTCAATGATTTATGAGTGATCTTGGGAATCTGAAGAGGTCCCGGCTGATTGGAATCTTGAGAATGTTGTCCTGATTTTCAAGAAGGACAAGAAGGAGGACCTTGGAAATGAGAGGCCTGTCAGTCTCTCTTCAATGCCCAGTAAAATCATGGCAAAGATTATAGTTGAAGGTATTGAAAAACACAGTCATCAGTCACAGCTACCACGGCTTCATGAGGGAGAAGTCCTGCTTGTTGAATCCAATTTCCTCCCACACAGGGTAACCAACTAGTTGATATAGGAGATGCAGCAGATGTAATCTCTTTGGACTTTAGCAAAGCTTTGAATGCTTGTCCCTTCTGGACAAGTTGTTCAGCACACAGCTGGATAACCATGTCCCTTGTGGGGTGGGTGAGCAAGTGGCTCACAGGTCAGGCACAAACATGAGGCTGAGAGGAGATCTCATTGAGGCCTTTAGCATCTCACAAGGGGAAAGTGGAGGGGCAGACAGTGATGTCCTCTCTGTGACCAGTGACAGGACTCAAAGAAATGGCTTGAAATTGTGTCAGGAAAGGTTTAGGCTGGATATCAAAAAGAGGTTCTTCACCCAGAGGGTGGTTGGGCACTGGAACAGACTCCCCAGGGCAGTGGTCTCAGCACCAAGCCTGACAGAGTTCAAGAAGCATTTGGACAGTGCTCTCAAGTACAGGGCACTCTTATGGGGTCCTGTGCAGGGTCAGGAGTTGGACTTAGTGATACTTGTGGGTCCCTTCCAACTCAGTGTTGGAACTCAGTGTATTCTGTGATTCCATGAAATGCTGTCACCATGTTGTAGGTTTTTTTTTTTCTGAAGGCACATATTTTCCTTTCTAAAGCCTGCAGTCGTATTTCAGAAAAAAATCAGACAGTGTTAATCTAGTTTTCATTTTTTCTTTTGAATTTAGTGAGTTCCATTGGTGACTTTTCTTATTCTGATGTAGTGATTGCCTTGAAGCTACCTTGCTTATGGTGATTCTAACCATGGTGATTCATGTAGTTGAACAACAATAATCCGAATATAAGGGTTACTGGAGTGCACATTGCTAACCTTTCTGTTGAACAGCTGCAGTATCTGTGGAGAGAATTGGGTTTCTTTTGTATTAGTAAGCCTCCCATTTCAGTTCATCAAAGGTCTTCCTGCTTGACTAAGTCTGAACATGTATTTCTCAATCTCCCATATCAATCATTCCCATATTTCTTCTAACTTTGTTTCCTTAAGTTAGCCATATTTCTTTCACTGCTGTCTTCTGTGGTCTTGTTGATGAATGCTATCATTTATAGTATTTGTGGGAAAAATCTTAAACAGTTGATGGGAGTTTTCTGCAAAGTTATAAAAGTTCTTCAAATTCTGGAACTGCTTTACAAAGAGGTCTCTTTTTACAGTTCTCCAGCTTTATTAGAAACTCAGGACTGTGTAAGGGCTTCAGTATGTATGTAGTGATTTACGTCACCATCCTCGTACCACATTTTTCCACATGGGAGGCTGTTTGGGACTCTAGAACAGTGGAAATCTGGTGGCCTTCTTATTTCAAGATGAAAACCAAAGAATATTATGCTTTAGTAGGTCTATTTTTTTTTTCTTTTACTGTGTTTGTAATTCTTTTGAATATTCCATCATCCTTTTGCTGACATTTCAGTAAATGTACGAGACCAAATATTAGAGCACAGTCAATGCATGTGAGACTTTAATTAAGCTATTGACTCAGGATATTTCATTCTGAATATAATTGACCTTGCATTCTCTCACATTTCATTGATTAACTGCATTTAAATGTAAGTTTTGATTTCACATAGCCTATATTATTTTTAATCAATATAATCTGGTCTTAAATATGCCAATTTATTTCTGAATCAGTATTGGTGAGAATATAGTCTTTATTCTAGATTATTTATGTTAGGAAACTGGTTGGAACAAGGAAAAGTATACTTTGAAGTATTCACATGCTTTGCTTCTACAGGCAATATAAGGTCTTTTGACAATATTCCTGAATTTTTAAGCAAGTACTTTGAACCTGTGTAAAGTGTATCTGTGAAGGACAAGTAAGCATTGAACACAACAGGAGTTTGAAATCATGGCAAGTTCAAGTACCTGGCAAATTTTATCTCATAAAAGGAAAGCATTTTTAAATACATTTAAATAAATGGTTTGTATTAGAAATAGTGACCATTTCAGTTTAGTACAAGCAAAGTAAAACGTTTGACCTCTGTTCTTAAAGCAGCAGGATTTGTTTGAAAATTGACCTAGTCTAAGAAGTATTTAAACTTCCGAAGTGATAAGCCAGCTTTTTTAGAATCAAATGACATTTTTAACATTTATTTTAAATTATTTTAATTTTGGGGTTTTTTTTGTTTCATCGATAAAACCAGAACTCTGAAACATTTAAATTTTAACCTGATTACTACTTCTGCCTTCTTTAGTGTAATTAGGGTTTCAAGTGTACCATTTTGTTTGTGTCTATGCTTAGTCCCCTAGTATGTCTGAGTCCTTAACCTGGCCCACTAGGCTGTGACACCAAGGTCGGATATGAGGTAGGATAGGATATTGCTATAGGATAGCTCTAGGATATTGACCTTGCTGGATTTATTTACACATTCCCAAGTTACATCCCACCAAACACATTGTAGTGGTTTTTTTTTTTAAACTAGACTAGTATCTTATCACAATTTTTACATCAGAGGAAGAAAAGTGAGCACTTGTAAGAACAGCTCATCTCGTCCTGACGTAGATGTCTGCAACAGACCGCTTAGATCACACACAGTCTGTTTATCCCCAGCGATTGTAGAGAGTGCTCAGGGTGGTTAGCTCCAAAATTAGTATCTCTACTGCAACAGTCTGAAACCAGGTGAGATGACTCTTAACATCCATGGGCAGCTGCACTCTCCTTTAAAGGCTGTAAATAAATTTACTCTCCTAGCAAATGCATAATCTCTTCCAAAATATTTATCACCCTACTAAGAACTTTGAGTCAAATTGAATATTTTTTGTCTGCTTTGAGTGTTTATCTTTTAGTTTTACAGTAGTAACTCCACTGGGATGACATCTGTAAGTATAATGTAGTTTTATGTAAGATTCGAGCATTCCAGTAAGCCAATTTTTAAAATAAACCCTATCTGCTTTTAAAGTAAGTCATCTCTTAATAATAACCTTGTCCCATCAGCAATAACTTTCTGAAGATACCTAAAAATCATAGGGTTTTGTCTTCTGTTTAACAGCTTTTTTTTTCATATATATGACATGATGAATAAAATTCTCTCTTATTTCTAGGCATTTGGGTAACTCACTGTTAGAAATTCAGATTTTTGCTAACTCTCAATAAAAAGAATCAAAATAAGTTTAGAGTTTTTTTCCTGCTGAGAAATATCTCCAGTGTCAGTGATGAAAGGATTGTTCTCAGGGAACTGCAGAGGAATTGTCTTGCAGCATTTGCTTAAATTAAGCCTATTTTATTGATTTTTTTTTTTTGCTCCTCAAAAGGACCTCTTAGATTAAGGTGACTTGAATTCTTGTGATACAGTGATAAATTCATATGGTCTCACTTCTACAAGCACTGAACAGACGCTGCTCATGTTGAAATCCATGAGTGCTCTGTGAAAGAGAGCTTCTACAAATTCAGGCCAAAAGGTTGTAGGATTTGAATTTTTCTCTAAAAAGTCTTTTGGCTGAATCCTGTCAGATTAATGTGAATGTTTGTGGGTGTTTGAGCACAATTTTATTCATGCTTACACATGAGATGCATAGTCTGAGGTACAGAAGCCCATCTGAGCCTCCACAGTGGCATTGAGCACACTCACATTGTGATGGAAGATTTGGCCTCCACAGCTCAAGGAAAACTTTGCCAGTGCATAAATAATCACAGAATTAACTAGGCTGGAAAAGACCTTTGAGATCATCAAATCCAGCCTGTGAATAGAAACTCTTCCTAGTAGTTTCATAATGGGAAAGTACATCAATGATGGGAAGAAAAATTGCAAATATTTGTATAATATAGAAATGTTCATACATGTATAAACATGCAATAAATATAAAGCAAAGGCTTGGAAATCAGTAATTTCAAGCTGTTTGTGCAGTAGCTACTGCTGAAATTACTAGCCAGCAGGGTCACATTCCATTTTGTATTGTCTTGAAATGTCTTCAAAAGATCCAGTGCTCATTAGCTTTTCTTATTAATGTTATTACCACCTTTTAATGATAGTTTACACCACGTCTACTTCTATATGTATATACAGCAATGTGATTGCAGCATTGGATTGCTGGAAACTATGCACTATAACACATTTAATTAACAACACTGTAAAATATTCAGAATTACCCATACTGTAGCTCCTTCTTTCTCCATCTTTCACTGCTTTCCAGGACTGCATGAGGAATTGGATGGGTGAAAAAATGGAAGGATTTTTTGGGGGCATTGGATAGTTTTTGTCTTGTTTACACAAAGTGCTTAAAAGTCATTTCAGTTTCTTTGTAAATTACAAACTGACATATATTGTCTTGTAAAATCTTTGCAAGCATCACAACAGTAATGTAACTGGCACTTTATGTGGTTTGAGGAAAGTGTTTGTTTCCATTGATAAGGATATTCTGTGATGTAGTATAAAAATTTTCTAGAAGAATGGACTTCTCTGTTGTACTTGCAAGCAGAAAAGCATTATTTTGTTTTTGTTTGCTCTATTAATCTTACATACTGTACTTAGCCTGTCAAAATCTCCTTTTAGAGTTCTCTCCATGACCTGTGAAACATGACACATGAACCATGAAAATCAGACTCATGTGTACTGAGTTACTTTGTGGTACTGGTGGTTCTTTTGTAAGTTCAGCTAATATAGCTTCACAGGTCAGCTGTGGGTTATAATTGAGTTAGATCATATCCTTGTGGCTTTGAAACAGCAGATCATGCAGCAAAACCTTAACAGTTCTAACACTTGTAACACACTAAAACCAGTCACAAGTAACCATAGCTTGAACTATTTCAAGTAATGTCTTATCTCAGGGGTGCTACAAGTTGTTACTTTAAATGTAGGCATGGGTTTGTTCACAAATATATGTATTTATAGAAATATTTTTTATAGGCAAATAGATGCCATTATATTTGCAGTTGCCTCATGTGGTGTGGTATAATCAATGTAATGCAAAACTTTGCTTATATTAAATAAAGATGGAAGAATTTACCGCAGGTGTAGAAAAGAAAAATACCGTATTTTGGTAAAGAATGGATTATATTTAATTTAGGCCATGTTTGGAAAATGTAAAATTTTAACTAATGCAATATCAGGTCTGGGAAGGGTTCCACATATTCTGTAGAACCAGCTCTGTCTGTTGTGATGCTCTTTTTAAAAAATTATGTTTCTGGCAGAAATAAGCTGTGGTCCTCATTCAAGCCCTTCCCTCCAGTTAGGATAAGTTTATAAGATGAGTCTTATGGATTTTTTATGGATTAGTTTCCCTAGTTTTCATAGATGAGTCTCACTGTTTCTAGGGAAGCAACACAACACAGACTCCAAATTTCTCCTCCAGCGCTGTAGTGTACCTGCAGTGCCAATTGCTTAGCAGTGAGAGCCTTGCCTTGAAAAGCAGAAATCACAGTGTTAGTGATCCAGAGTGGGAATCCTTGTGACGTGAAACACACCTATTTGCAGAGCAGTATCTGCCCTGCAGACAGTGGGCAAGCCAAGTGTCATTTGCCACTGTGCCTCCAAACTGGGATTGCAACTTCTGCAAGGGGCACTGCAAACACAGCTGGAGGAGCATGTCCCAGGAGGAGGCAGTGCAGACAGCTCTGCTGTGGGGCTTGCAGCACCTCCAGGCCACTAGTGAGGCTCACCAGTGGAAAATAAGACTCTACAACTATTAAGAGTTAGTTGAAGAGTAGGTGTGTATTTTTCTGTTGGTACTGGGCGCAATGCGGGATCTTTCCAAAGGCATGCACTCATGCTTTCCATCTTGCTGTTGCAGGCAGAGGCCTTGCCTCCTCTTGAAAGCCCAGCAAGTGTTGAGCAGGATACATTGTTCAGACTGTTACCTCTGATTGACCACCCTTTGACTTTTAGCCCCCTTGTTTCAACTCCCACTGTGGTGTGTGTCACGTTCTTCTATGGGAACTGCCAGGAGTTCTTTTGAACACAGGTGGCCAGGAATGAAATCAAGCCAAAAGTGACAAACGTGGGATCTGAGAACCAATTATTGGTGATGAAAAACAACCAAAATAAAAAATTACCCTACTAAAGAGAGCTAAAAAAGACAGAGCAAGAGGAAGAAAAACGGGAAAGGAATGTGGGGGAGGGAGAGAAAGAGACAGGGGAGACAGAGGGAAAAGGGAATTACCTGTGGAGGTTGGGGAGTACTGTAGATGTCCCAAGGCGGGGCTGTGCATGGACATGAGGTGAGGGGTGCTTGGGCAGGAGGTCTGGAATTCTGGACAGGGTCACGGCAAGGATTGCAGCATCAGGGTTGGACGTAGGGGGCTCAGGCAGGGACACAGAGATGAAGCAAGAGAGGGTGTTATTCAGGGAGGCAGAGCAAATGCCAGGGTGAGCAAGAGCCAGCAAAGGCAGGAGAGCCAAAAGGTAGGCCGGGGCCAGGGCAAAAGACATAAGAGTCCAAAAGCCCCGACTCAAAAGCAAGTCTAAAAGAGACAAAACCATAAGTTCCACAAGCACCCCGAGTACTGCAGTTACTTTTTATGCCCCTGGCCTCTCCCAAAGCCTGCCTACTGGCAGGAGACCATTGGCCCAGTCCAACATTCTGCCATCTGACTGGAGAAGACCCTCTGGGCAGTTCAATGTCTCCTACTGCCTGTCCCATGGGAGGTGTTGGCAGCCAAAGTTCTCCCAGAGGCAGGGCTTCTTTTTGTAGTCCTGGTTTCGTGCCTGAGTTGTTTTAGTTTTCTGAAACTCTTTTCCCAGGGAATTTTCTGTAAACAAGAGATGTGTTTTTGTAAACTGTACCTATGTTTTCATTCCTTTTTCTAGGAGGGACTTCTTGATGCCCCTCTGGTCTGACCAATGTGATTGAAGAGGTTTGTCTTTGTTTCACCAATCAGATTAGTCTGTGTAGAATAGTATAAAAGGAAGACACATCCCCCCAAAAAAGTCGTTTTCAGCCTTCTGAAATTCAGAGTCTGTGTCGTTGTAGTGTAA
The DNA here is from genome assembly GCA_024734555.1 of Trochalopteron elliotii. Lineage (NCBI taxonomy): Eukaryota > Metazoa > Chordata > Aves > Passeriformes > Leiothrichidae > Trochalopteron > Trochalopteron elliotii. The sequence goes on along the minus strand of JANPWX010000183.1, from coordinate 1,324,519 downwards.
AACAGCATCATCTTTTAGTTGTGACCCATCCCCCATGTGCCTCTTGCAAGCATTGTTGAGGCATAACAAAACTGAACTGGCCCCTCGCGGTGTGTCTGCCAGGAGGGGCCATCAGCATTAAAACAGCTCTTCCAATTCAGCCAAAGCTTCACATACCGAACCGAGATGGGAAAAGAAGTTAAATCACTGCAACAAGTTAAAAGGATGGTCAGAGCTCCTACCTGGAGGCACAGCATGGACTGGGTTTGTTGCTGCAGCCAGAGCTGTGTCACTCCAGGCTGTAGGTTTTGCTGGGCTTTGGATGCTCAGCTGTGGGGCTGACATGAAAAAAACTGCCTGCTGTAAAGATAGAAGCCTGCCCTGGAGGCAGAATTGTCTGCTAGCAGAGATGAAAGTTGCGCTGCTCTTGACTTGCCCTGAGGGTAGAGGCACACAGTGTCACTTCCAGCTCGACAGGAGCTCTGCACTGCACGGCTGCTGTGCCAGTCTTGCAATGCAAACTGCCTCCACAGTAGGGATTCTCCTGTAGTACAGCAGGAAATACCCAGCAAAGGAATTCATTCTGGGTTCTGAGGAGCTGTGCAGACCTGCCTCCATACATGTGTTTCCAGTTTTCAAAAAGTTTGGAGAGTAAAAGGGACTTGTTTCTTCTGTTCTATCTCCAAAGTATTTGTTGTGTCATGTTTATCAGGGCACTATGTGTTTGTAGCCTCAGCCTGTCTTGTATGATATGATATATATAACTTGACTAAAAAAAAATTATAAGCTTGAACTAGGGATATTCATTTATTCATAAAAAGGACATTTCTTACTGTATGAAAGAGGGCCTCACTGTGTTCTTCATTTGGCTTTATAACCTCTGGGGTGATGCTGGATATCAGAGATGCCTGAATGCAGACTTGTAGGGCTGAGGAAAAGTAGTTTATCTTTATGACGTGACTGTGTTTTACAAGCAAAAGCTTGTGATGACATCACTCTGCTGGTTTTTAGGTAGAGGAATGAATTAGCTTTCCTCACCTCTGTACGTATCTGTATCATATGGCTGCAAATATCCCTGTGTTCCACATTGCTTTTATTGGCATACCATTACTGTGGGCAGAAGTGCTTAGATAAACTGGTTCACTGCTAGTTTGCTTTTGTCCACTAAAGAAATGAAGCATAGATGTGACTTATTTAATTTTTGGGTTTTTTTTTTTTTTTTTAGGTTTTAATATCCTAAATTGACTCATTCAACTGGAGATAGAGACTAGATTAAAAAAAAAATAATAATAAAACCAGGGTGGTTTATTGTAGTTTTTTCTTCTCCATTTACAAAAAAAGGGGTTGATTTATTGTAGTTTTGGCTGCTCCATTTACATCACTTAAATTAAGTTTTAATGAAATTGTTAAGAAGTAACACTAACCTGGATCAAAATGTTTGGCTTGAGAGAATATTTTTAACTTGGATCTGTACCTAATTTTTTTTATCGTGACAATACAGGACTTCAGTTTGAAATTAGTAACTTTTGGACTGGAGTTACAGAGCCTTTTGTATCATTTACTTGCTGAACTCATAGAAAAATTGTAATAAATATCTGGGTTTATTAACAAAAGAAAGCAGTTGAAAGTAGGGGAAATTGTGCTTTATACAATGCCAAATGCATGCACATTATAGCATTGCTTTTGAACTATTACAGATGATGTTTGTAGGTGTAAATATTTTTCAGTATTTTTCTTTAGATGCTAACAAAGAAGCAAATCTCTTGCAACAGAGGGAATTATGCTTGAAAGTGGTTTAAATAACTTCAAAAATTTTCTCAACGTCTCAAAGACTTGACTTTGAAGAATGACTAAGTAAGGTATTATATGGTTCCCTCCCTGCCAGCCAAATTATTAATTCCAGGAGCAGATCAATCAAGAGACACAGTAAAGAAAGATGTGTGCGAAAAGTAATGTAACTTTAGTGACAACATAAAGAACCAGAAGGCTTCGCATACATTGCTTAAGGTGTTGTATCATGTGCTTTGTATGTCAGCACTCTTGAGGAAGTTTGTCCTCTCCAGCAAGAGAGGGCTTTCTGTAGTGCTCTAAGTCCCAATTATTATAGGACTGAGTCAGAATTTAACTAAAATACTGAGTACCAGAGCCATGCAGGGGATCTTACTTCAGTGTGAAACACAGTTTGTTGGTGAATGTGGATTTTTTGTTCGTTTGTGGGGTTTTTTGTTTGGCTTTGGGGGGGTTTTGTTGTTGTTTTCTGGAGTTTTTTGCAGGTAATAATTTAAATTGCAAGTAAAATGGACTCAGAGACAGAAAGGAAAAGGTGACATGAGCATTTAAATAGGGTCTGTCTTACTGGGTAGAACTGAGTTCTCATTAAAAAAAAATTGTCTTTCACAGACTTTATATAACTTACTAAAACTTGGTAAATTATTCTTTAGATTTTGTTCATGGTCTTAGCAAGAGCTGACATAGCTTTTCAAAAAAAAAGAGATCAACCCCAAAATTGCCTGCCTTGTGTACAAGCAAGCATAGAGGTTTTTTCTGCTCTCTACTTCCACCTGCTGAAAATGTTTCAGGCTCCAATCTAATCAGCTCTTTACTCCTCTTCAGACCAGCTGTAGGAAATCAAAAGGAGATAACAGTGTAAGTCAAGTTCAGGAAGTTTCAAATCTGATCAGAATCTCTGTTTGGCTACATCCTACGTCAGTGCCTACAGTAGTAAGTTTCTAAAATACAGGAAATTACATTCTTGAGAATTAAGTGTTCAAGAGATGTATCTCCATTAAAAAAATGTGGTTTGCGTTTGTTTTTTTGGGTTTTTGTTGTTTGTTTGTTTGTTTGTTTTTAACTAGTGATAAGGTGCTGCTCTGTTTCTTGGGTATGCTACCACATTCTCTTCATGAATGTTAAAATGATAAATGATTGTTGCCTTGTAAATAAGGGAGCATGAAATTTGGTTGGCATGTAGGAAAATATGGTCTTTGCATTTTATTGTTGGATTTATTACTTCTTGCTTATGAAACTCATGTTTGTGCTTTTAACTGAAACTTGAAATTATCGTGTAAATTCAGAACTCCAGTATCACAAAATTTTGAGAAAGAAAAAAGCTGAATAGTGTGAGACTTGTGATAAAATTGCAGTGCCTGTGACTATAAGCTGAATTTATAAAGGAATATTTCTATATAAATGGTTTTTACTAAATATATACTGAATAGATTTTATGATTTAAGTAACTAACTTATATGAAAAGGCTTCAAGAGTTTTTATGAGAGTGATTTTGGCATGGAATTGAATATTAATACCATAAGTGTGTTTCAGTTTTTAACTGTTGTTTATGAAGCTCTTATTTAGATTTGTTGTTTTACAGGACTAAGAGGTAGATGAAACTTTTGTTTTCCTGTATAAGTGTGCATATTTCATTAAACCACTAATTTCATCAGTGGTTTTCACATATATATCTTAAATAGGATGTTAGATATGGGATACATTTACAATTTGGTTTATCTCATAAAGTAGCTTTTATTCTATAGCCTTTCCTAGTAGGGCATTGATCCAGTGTTTGATATGAGGTATCTCCTAAGTGTTACACGTTGTCAAGGTAGCGTTTTTGCTGCTATGTTATATAGAGTTCTGCCTATCCAGTAGCACTGGCTTTGCTTTGGCTTTCCTGGAGAGAATACTACGTGTAGTCCATAAGGACATGCATTAGAATTCACTGAAAAAGATGTCTGGACTTGTATTTCTGTGTATTTGTAAAGCACTGTAAATGAAAAAGCCTATCGAAATGATGTGATGGAGTTTTGATAATTTATGATCAATAATGCCAAGTGAACCAAATCATTAAGAAACCTTCCACGATATTTGTGTTCAAGGGGCTAATCCAAACCACACATGTGGGCAAGAATGACAGTCTTTGTAATCTGCTCAAGGCAATTATCATATGTCCTAATGATACTTAATAGGCAGCCAAGGACCATCCCACTATGATGCTTTCCTGGCTTCCTTGTTTGTTTGTGGTGATATCAGTATCATGCCTCCTATGCTCACTTTGTGTTTGCTGTGAATACCTGTGCTCATTACTTCTCTGCTGTTCCTCTCTGTTGGAGTTGAAACAGTTTTTTTGAGCACTGAAGCCTCTCCTTTTACCCATGGCAGCATGGAATACTGTTCCCATAGCATGGAGGGCTGTTCTTCTCTGAAATGCCTCCAAGTATGCTTTTAAATTAAGGGGGGATTTTTGTGTTCACAGTGGTGTACAAACCCAATGAGAGGTTTTACAGCTGAATGGCTCTAATGTTGATCTAGCAAATCATCATGAATCTCTACCCATTTCTATATGTCCTGAAGCAGAGAAAAAAAAAAAAATCAGCTCTGTGTGTTCCATTCCTTCTGCCAACAGCAACATTAATAAGGGTCATGGCTTGTGGACTTTTAACTTTTGTGGTGCCCTGCCTTGCACCAGAAAGATGTAAAACATCCGAAATTTATTTGTGAAGCAATGCAAATATGCATGTTGCTGGCTTGTTTTAAAATGTTACAAGACCCATAAAAATCCTTGGGATGCATTTCTTGGTTGGGAGAAGTGAAGTTGCAAAGCTTCTGAAGTAGATATTAGTAAAACCTGTTCAAGCACTGAAAAATCATAAGGCAGAGTAGAAACCAGGACCTGGGAATTGACTGCAGACTTCATCAGCTGTTCATAAAATTCAGTTGGTCATTGAAAAAAAACCCAAAAGATGAAGTTTACATACTACAACATATGTATTGTCTCCTGACACTTAATATATATTCTGCAAAACATTAGTGGTATATTCATGCAGGATATTATTGACTATGCTTTAGAAATCCCAGGCATTAAAAACAAACTGATCTGTCATCCTGTCAATGTATCCTTCCTCAATTATTTCTCAGTACAGAGTTTTTCTTCTAACTTATTCTCCAGCTCATTGCCAAATTTAAATAGTTAAAAGAAATGTCCATATTTTTTTCCCCGAATAACATTTTTGATTGAGTATCACTGTAGGTTTTCTTGTTGCTTCATCCGAATTTACATCCTTTTAAGTTCATCACATGTTGCAGAATTTTATGCTGCTAGTACCATCCTAGTATTACCAACTTGGCATCTCAGGGGAGTTTGCATACATCCATAATTTTGGCTGATTTTTATAGTCCATTTCATCCTGTGCTCGCTATTTACTGTTTTAAAGTCACAAGTAGCACTTGTGATTCAGGTTCTACCCAGGGTGTATGCTTTCTTTTACTCATCCTTACTGCATTGTCTGCATAGTGAAAATAGTAACCTATAATTCTAACCTCTACCCATGTGAAATCCTGTGGATCTCATTGTTTGAAGGTGAGAAAAGTGGTTTAACAGGAAAGAGAATTCAGGAATCTGTGTTTTTCCATGAGAAATACATAGCAATTAAAAAAAAAAAAGTTAAACCCAGGAAGCAGATAAGTCCCATTCCATAGGAGTTCGAATACCAAAGTTTTAGCTACATTTTTGTACAGTTTTGCTACAGTTTTGTGCATTTTAGCTACAGTTTTGAAAATGCCTGCAGACATACTCTTCAACCAAAGCTGTACTTTCTACTGGTCATTTTTTATTTAGTATTGTTTTAACGTAAAATGAGGCAGATATTTGATCCTGTTGATGTAACTGAGGTACAAATGATATACTATAACTGCCAGAAACTCTTCAGGTCTTTCAAGTAGTAAACCAGAAAAAGCTTTGGTCCCAGTTCTTGGTTACCAAATCTTAGTTCTATTTGACTCATCCATATGACTCATTTTCTTCTACAGATTTCAGTCATATATTTGGAATATATTTCTTTTTTAGTTAATAAATTGTGAGCACATGTTGTACAATATGCTTTGTATTTTAATTAAAAACAATAAACCATGTATCTGCATTCCTAGCTGCTACATTAAATTGAAAATGAAGAGCTGTGTTAGGGTGTTCTATGAGACAGAAGTAAATGATACTGTAGAAAAACCTGCATATATTATTTCAAATTTGATTTGTAATTTGGAAAAGTTATTATCGTTATTAATTTCTGCAAGAGGAAGCAAAGGGATTTATTTTTTATGCCCTAAATCTTCCCTCTTCATCCTCTTATCAGTGTTTGCATCCACAAGGAAAAGACTTTCCATCACCTGTAAATCTGGTGATCACAGTGTATTGCTTTTAAAAAAATTATCCTATCTGAGTTCAAAAATATTTTAGCCATTAGTGTGTTGCACTACCAACAACTTGCCATTGCTGACCTAACCTGCAGCTGAATCCATAGAAAGCAGAACAAAGCCATCAGCTTTATTTGGTTGCTTTAAATTAGTCTCATGTAACTACCATATGAATAGCTGAAATGTATTAAATAGCTCATAAAGCCTGTGGAAAAAATAAGAAAGCTTGAAAAAAGTCTGAAAAAGATTGCTATTTTTTTAATTTTAATTTGAGAAACTATCTAAGGAAATCCATCATTCTTTTACACATCTGTCTGTTATATTTTGCTTGCAATAATTTATTCCTTTCTATACCATCCTTCCATTCTAATTACATTGAGTAAAGGTTTTCCTATTTATCTAAGGTCAAACCCTGCACCTTAAAGAAAGGATAACAACAGGAACCAATATGAAAGAAAGAATCAGACCTTGTCTCTGTGTGTTTGCTTTGTGAAAATGTTCCTGGTGATTCTAAGCAACTGAGTTATATGAATATGAATGCAAAGTTATTTTATAAAATTACTAGCCTGCCATAGTAAATAAACACCAGAATAAACAAATTTACCAGAATTATCTCAGTGGTTTGATGGCAGTGGCACACTAAGCCTTGAGTCTCCTTTGTCTTTTGGTAATACTGCCACATATGTGATTATTCTTACGAGAAGTTTATCCTGATGGATCCAAAGGAATGGATTGAATGGTGCTTCTGCATGTCCTAATGAAGTTTGGAAAAATTCTTGGCTAAATAATGAATGAATGAGGACTTCAGAAACGTCCACCTGTCGTTGTAGTTCCTCCTACAGCAAAGCAGCAATCACTTTAGATCTCTGTGGAGTGATGGAACACATTTCTGTACAGCTGGGCATTAAACACCCCAGTGTCTCATGGCATTTTTCTTTTGTTTAAAGATAATGCTAATAATCCACAAAGAAGTTTTCAAATTAGCTTGATTTCTGCCTTCCAATGGAAAGTAATTAATATACTAATAACACTAACCAAATATTTAATAATATTTTGGAAATTTTTAAAGGTATTTATTTTTCAAAACCTGTTCCTATTTCAACAGAAACACAAGTCCCAGTGCTGAATTTTGAATTAAAAAAAGGTTCTAGAAACTCATGGAATTTTATGGTTTTAAAAGTAGTGTATTAGAAGTTAGCAAACAGCGAGTGGGTGCTCATCAATTTAAAATGCTATACTTCTATAATCGGCCATTCAAAGAATATTATATAATCAAGATGGTAGCCCCTTATGGTGTTTAGCTAATGGACTGCAGCTCTTACAACTCCAATTATTAGTTCAGGGATTTAGCCATTTAGAGAATGGGCACAAAATCCTTCTTTAATCTTCTTTCTTTCACTAAAATTGTGACCACTGTAGGATATTAAGGTAACACAGTGATTTTTATAATGGTTTTGTGAAAGTCTGTTTTAGTAATATGAGTTGGGCAAATCTACTTGCTAGTCTTAGGACAGTAAATTAGATATTTACAATTGATGAAGAAGAAGCTGTTCACTGCATAGTAACCTTTTAATACAGTGGATTTGCTTTATGCAGACTATATATAAAAAATAGAATCTTTCATATTAAAACAATGTTCTTATCCAATAGGTAATGTAATTCTTGTATCTCTGACATAAACGTAAAAAATAGCTTTGAGTTTTTGGAATTTGTGGCTGCTTAACTCTGGTAATTCTTAGGTTTTTTGTAGCTGGTTTTAAACCAATTTAATATTTACATGTGGGCTCTTCATCTGTTAAGTGGCAGCACAATCCAGATAATAGTCTCAATTATGACAAATCTAAAATTTTCAGTGTACTGTAAGAGAAAAAATATGCTTGTAATTTGTGTCATTTTGGCTCTGATCCTGGTAAAGATTGACTTTGTCTTATCATATATAGTTGCTGAAGTAGACGTGTTAAACTTTCTGCATATGTGCCAGCTAAATCAGAACCAAGTAAATTTCACAGGTTTTAGTTTAATCTTAGCTTGATTTTTAATGTTTTTTTTTTTCCTCCTGGTTTTGCCTGTTCTTCCCTAATATTTAAACAGTTTGTTTTCAGTCACTGAGATACCTGAAGACAGAAACAAACCCTGCTATAGTCTCTACTGGGGTTCTGCTGGGCTCCATTTCAGGGCCTGTTCTCTTCAGTATCTCAGTCGATGGCTTGGGCACAGTCTTGAAGGTATATTGAGGAAGTTGGCAATGGTACTGAACTGGGAGCAGCTGCTGACTCAAAGGCAGAGAGACCCTGCAGAGAGACCTTGATAAATTAGAGATATGGGCAACCATGATGGAGTTTAAGAAACACAAGTGCTGGATTTTGCAACTGGGACATGGCAACCCTGGCTGTATGGACAGGTTGGGGCATGAGAGGCTGGAGAGCAGCGCTGTGCAAAGGGCCCTGGGGGTCCTGGTCCGTGGAAAGCTGAATGTGAGCCTGCAGTGCCCTGGCAGCCAGGAGGGCCAACCCTGTCCTGGGGACATCAGGCCCAGCATGGCCAGCTGGGCAAGGGAGGGGACTGTCCCCTCTGCTCTGCACTGGGGGGGCCTCACCTGCAGTTCTGGGTGCTACAAGGTGAAAAAGACATTAAACCATTAGAGAAGGGTCCAAAGCAGGACCACGAGGATATTGAAGAGTCTGGAGAGGAAGCCTTATCAAAAGTGGCCTGAGGTTGTGTCAGGGGAGGTTTAGGTTGGATAGCAAGAAAAGGTTCTTTTGGGCACTGGAACAGGCTCCCCAGGGTAGTGGTCACAGCACCAAGCCTGACAAGAGTGAAAAAAAGCTTTTTGAACATTGCTCTCAGGCACATGGTGTGATTTTTGGGACCAGGAGTTTGACATTGATGATTCTTGTGGTTCCCTTCCAACTCAGAATATTCTATGATTCTCTGATACTGTGGTATATTTTACCTTGTTTCCTTTAAACTTGATAATGTAATCTTATCATCTATGAATAAGAAAGCACAGAGTAAATAGATATCATAAAGTTAATCTTGAAGAAAAAAATTGTTGCCATTGATATGAACGTGAAGAGCAAGAAGTAGGAGTTTCATCAAATCACGAGTCACAATTTGCTCATTTTATTCAGCGCATTTCAGTCATTCCAGAGGTCATAGTACAGCAGTACCAGTAGTAACATAAGTATTAAATATTCAGGCATTAGATATGTCTGAGAAGCAAGCTGGTTAGCTTTTTGTAGACTGTGGATGGAGAAACTGAGGAACAAAAACTCTTCCAAGTCACCTGCAGAGTGGCAGAGTTCATTCTGATAAATGCAGAGTGAAACCTCACAGGCTCAGATGCCATCTTCTTTGTGCTGAAGCTCACACAGCACATTCAAAATTCCTCTATTAGCACAGGAAATACTTGTGTTAATTCGTCAGTTGTCAAATCTGTCCTGTGAGGACCAGGAGCTCAGCTCAGTGATCCTGATGAGTTCCTTCCAACTCAGCACCTTCTATGATTCCTATTCCTGGTACTTTTACTGTAATTTGCTTTCAATTTGCTCTGCTACTAATCTTTTTGGCTTGACAAGACCACCCATAATGAACTATATTTCATAGGAGTAGAGGCACAAGAATCTGTGATTGCAGTTGATAATTCCTGTTGTTTGTGATCAAGCATTTGACAAACTTAAGCTTACACGGCATTTTTTTCAATAGACATTGCACCATGCTTCTCCAAATAGATTATCTCCGTCCTGAATAAGTGGAAACGTTTGGGTAGCACAAAAGCAAGCAAGTCAAACTTTGTGGCTGAGTTGCTTAATTAATGTGCTGATGCAGACTAATACTCAAAAATTCCACTACTATCTCTCTAAGGCTTCCTAGCATTCCTGGATGCCTTTATTAATATCCAAGGCATGGTGAACAAAGAACAATTCAATAATGCTATTTTGGGCAATGATGCAATTCAGTCAAAATTGGACTTTTCTATTGGTTTGGCAGAGACTGAAACTCTTTTCAGGCAGTAGTTCCCAGTTTTCAGGCAGTAGTTCCCAGGTATGTGATGTGCATGCTGCTGTACTGGCAGGCAGTAGCAGCACTGCCTGGAAAGCAGTTGAAGAAAGGTGGTTGACTGATCAGAAGTGTGACTGAGCTTCTATTGTTAATATTCCACGGTGTCAGCATGAAATATGAATGCATTGTTTAAGATCCTTTTAAAAAATAATAATAAAGTAATTGAAGTTCCAACCAATCTAAAGGTGTTAAGCTTTCAAAGAAAGAGATCAAGCTTTTTTTATATAGTAAATGTGAAATTCAGATGGTCCACATCAGCAGTGTGCCAAACTTAGCATTGTGCATGAGAATGGTCTACGAGAACTTCATGCATTCCCATTTGAGAAAAGAAGTGTGGGTAAAAGGGAAAATTGTTGCCTTGTTCAAACTCATGGTATTGTAAAAATCCCGAGGAGTTTTCGAGCATAATTTGGTACTGAGAAAGAAATACCAAAGAAGTTAGATTGGTTTGTAATAGAGCTGAGAATATTCACACATTTTGTGGAGTATGTATTTTACACATCATATAATTGGAAACAGAATTATAGGGTGAACTGCAAGTCATGGAAAAAGAATTATAGTGATTTGAACATGCTATAACTCTTTCTGAGGGTGGAAAGTAATAGAACTATCAAACTGAACAACAAAAAACCTGAGTTTCTTGTATTACAGTTAAAAAGAAGCATTCAAGTTTTATTCTTTAGCACAAATAGCAAATTTTCAGAATGCGCATTTAAAAGAAGAAAAAAGAATCCCAGGCAAATTGAGTAAGTTGAAGTGTAAAACACTTATGTATATTTTTCAGGGTGTTAACAGCAAGAAATGGTATAACAGAACCTTAGAAAGGACATAAATATCACTATGGAGGGGGGTGGACTCTAAAGGTTTCCAAGAACAAGGATTGGTATGATTTAAAAACATTTCACGACAAAGAAAATGAAACAAAAGAACTGTTTTTAGTGTTACACATACACAGTTCCTGAAACTAGGTGTATAAAATAATATACTAAGCTTGACCAGTGAGTGTGTGTTTTGATCTTGTGTGTACTGCAAACAGTTTTTTCACCAGTGTATTCAGGCACTGCATAGAATAGCTTGTGCTTGACTGAAGTGTATTTTTTAGATAGATGTCTGGTTTTCATTTGAAGACATCAAGAGGTAGAAAATGAATTGCTTTTCTTGGTAGGTTTTTCCTAATAGTTACTTTGAATTTTTCTGGCTTTGGCTTCCAGCTATGGAGTTGTATTAAGCCTTTTTGTGCTAAAGACCTGTAGAAACCCATATTTTTTTCTCTTTGGAAGTGCTCGTATACTGCTGTCAAGTCACCTTTCAAATTTTCTTTGATGAACTGAACAGACTGACACCTCTGAACATTTTTACAAGCAGCAGTGAAATACATTTTTTACCTCCCTCTGAATGGCTTGAGATCATTCTTTAAAATGCCAGCCCTCAGTATTATTTACCATCCTACCATTTTTGAGCCCATCACCCGTAATTTTCTAATTTCTTAATGATTGATATGTTGTATAATATAATCCCTAAATATAACTTCCAAGGAATCGTAGTTATATTTATATTTGACTAATAACTTTTGCATGAAGGCTGCTTTAGCCATATATCTGCTAATCCATTCTAAATTCAAATTAGTTTAAGCTTTGGCAGTACTATATAGATGTAATAAAATCATCATAGAATGTCTTGGATTGGAAGGGACCTTAAAGATCACCCAGTTCCAACCCCCCTGTCATGGGCAGAGACATCTTCAACTACACCAGACTATTCAGAGCTCTATCCAACCTGGCTTTAAATCCTTCCAAGGATGGGGAATCCACAGCTTTCTCTAAGCAACCTGTCCCAGTGCTTCACCACCCTGACAGAGAAGAATTTTTTCTAATATTCAGTCTAAACCTACTCTAGAACTGGTATCTTCAGTTCCACAATAGGAAGGTATCAGTATATCCAATTTTTTGTTGATGTTGCTGTTGTTGTTGTTTGGATCTAAGGATTTTCAGTATCATTCACTTCTTTAGCAGGATTTAAAGAGTCAAACACTTACTAATTGTATTTCCACTATGCCTTACCATCACCTGCATTTTTTATCAGTATCCTAGATGTACCAGAAAATGTAACGATTATGATGCATCTCAGGATCACATATTGAGCTTTAAGAACACAGCAAGCACTATATTTAGACTTTAGGCTCATCTCTCCTAATATGTTAACCTCTTCAACAGCTTCTTATAAACAAATATTGAAGGAGTGAAGCAGAACAGAATGATCCTTTCCTTACATGTACACTCAATGGCATTAGCAATTTCCTGAGGAATTGCATTCCAGATCACTGCACTTAATAGCCACTAATGGATTTATCATGCCTTTCCTAGAGACCTGAAATATCTGGCTTTTGTTGTGCTCACTAAGATATTCCAACAGGTCACAGCAAAGACTGTGTCACTTTTTTCAGATTGTTAAAAAGCAGTATTAATGCTTAATAAAGATGTTAATAAAAATCTTATTCAACAAGACATATTCTGGGTTAATGCTTAATTTATTTCTTTATGTCGCTGTTTTTGTTTTTTTGTTACTGCAGTGAATGGGCAAGAGCTTTTCCCACTATGAATTTTGTTGTAGCTTTTAGGACCTATAAAATCTTAAAGCTGCTGAAGGGAAATGGGAGACCTGTACCCACAAAAATATTTATAATGTATTTATAATTGTGCATTTGTAATTGTCTTTGTGGCCTAGAAAGTCAAAACAAGGATAGTTTACCCTATCAGTCTCCTCACTCACTGTATCTTGCTGATCTCTTTGTTGTTGTAGGGAAGAATTACTGACAGAGCAAACAAAAAATACGTGCTTAAGGAGGGAAGAGAGCAAATGGCACTTACAGAAAAATCTCTTGTTGCAAATCCAGCCTCAAACTTAGTCCATTTCGATGCTTGGAATGACAACCAATAAAAAGGGACAATAGCTGATCCTACCCATAGGCATCTTCCAGCAGTTTTATATTTTGACCACTTCTTTCACAATGATGATAACTGTCCTATTTAAAGTTAGCTAAAATTGTCCCCAGATCACCAAAAATATAATCAGAACAGCTGTAGCAATGGTAGTAAATCTTCCCAGGCTGCCCAGGTGCTTTTGGGCCATTTAGCAATCATGGGATGAGGAGAGTGGGCGGGAATAGGAAAGACCATGAGCTCAGCTCTATCTGTGCCTTTTGATAAGCTGCCCCAGATGCTGATGCTCCACTGTACAATCACTTCACACCTGTCAGTAGTTGATTTCAAATTGAAGTTTGGGCACCCTTGACTTCATCAAGTATCCTTAACTTCGTTTTGAAGAGAGACCATAAGCCTAGGCTTGAAATGAGACCTATGCTCCTAAATTAAGGTTTCTGAGCCTCCTCATGGTAGCAATCTGTTTATCATTACAGACCTGGAAAAATTAATCAGTAACTTTTTCTTAGCTGTATTGCTTTTCAAACTCATTCCAATTCTGCTGGTAGACTTCACCCAAGATCAGGAATCTGTTGAAGCCTGGAAATGAAAAATTGGGTACTCAGAGCTGCTTTTAGTTATCTTTGATAACTTTTGCTAACTACAGCACTAATTTCATCCCTTTCTTTCTCAGATTTCAATTCCGAACCCAGCCTTCAGTAAAGTGGCAGAGTAAGAACTGAACTAAAAATTAAAACTAAGGCACATTTATCTCCTGATGTCAGCTGTCAGCTTTGCTCATCAGCCTGATAGGATTTAGCAATGGTTCGGGGAAGCACAGCTCCAGTCTCTCTAAACAAGAACATTAACCTCAGTTCTATCTCTTATCTTTTAATACAGACTTGACATCCACTTTTGCCTCTTCTAAAACTGAAAATAAGATATTCAAGTCATCTGCTGGTTAATCAGCCAGTCTCTGTAGCTCTTCCTTTGCTTGGGTTTTTCAGTCTTCATTTACAGTGACAATACCTGCTGAGGCTATGGTGTGTCCATGTTTTAGCAGTTAGCAGCATTGTTTGGTTTTGTTTTGTAAAGACATCACTAATGTCCAATGCTAATACTGTTTGTTTGCCTCCCATTAATATCCTTAATGGATTTTACAGTGATTTAATCGCCCTTGTTTCATCCTTCAAGCTGAACCTTTTTTTGATAATGAGTGGCTTTACCAAGTTAAGGAATTACTACGTTGGGTGCTTGCAAATTGTGCTGAAAGGATGGCATTTTACAGACTTCTATCAGCTTATTATTCACATATCCTACTGTGCCATCTGTGTTTTGAGCTGACTTTTATTTCAGAAATTGCTTTTCTAAGAATTTTCAGTGAGGAACTGCGTTTTTCTGTGTTGGTCTACACTAAACCCCATAAAATCCACAGTGCCTTTCACTGACTTGCAAACCTGTAGCTGTTTCTGTCAGTCCAAGGTTGTTGCAGGTGCTCACAGATCAGCCATATCCAGCTCCATCCATAGATGTAGCTCCTGACCTGCCTGTTCCAAACAGTCTCATGGGTGTTGGGAACATCTCTGACCCCTGAGGTTGGTAGGAAATGCAAAGCACTGCATATGTGGCCACCCACATCTGCTTCCCAAAGCTAGTTACAATACTTGCTCAAATGATAAGGAAAGGGCAACTTTCTGTGCTCAAGTAAATATCAATAGGGAGGTAAAAATAAATCAAAATAAATCATAAAAAATATGCCTAAATTTTTGAACAAATTGCAAATTGGTTCATATTGCAAATAACCAATACTGTCCAATAATAAAATTGTACTCTGAAGAATGCCATGACTTTAATCTGTTTAAATGTACAATTTGTACATTAAAAAAGAAAATCAGATAATGCCAATGAAAATAGGTTTTTTTCCCACTTTTGGGAAAAAAAAAAACACCCTAGATTTATAAATGTCTGTTTTTACGTTTTTATATAATGTCATTTTCATTAGTTTTAAACAGAGTGGGGATTTTTTTTCTGAGACAAAAAAAAGACAGTCATTTTATCTACAAACCAGTTTAAGGGAATACCTGAAATGCTGGTGAATTGTAAGTGTCATCACTGTATGCTTTGAAATATCAATGCCAAATTACAATGAAGAAACATTATTTTAGCAAAATGAAGTAACATTACATGATCTAATGAGAGTTTCCCAATGAAGATATATCATTTTAGCATAAAGAATTATCACTTCCATTGTCAGGACTAGAAAGGAACTGAAAATTCTACTTTTGAGAGAGAAAAAAACCCCAGATTTTTCTCTGAAGAATTTTTCTGTTGCATTTTTATAAAAGGCATGAAGGAAGGTATTTGCAGTGCCAATAGTGTGTAAAATCATGCAAAAATGGCTTCTTTTTTACCAAAAAGATATGTAATTTGAAGTATTAATTTTTGAGGTACAGGAGTCTATTTTATTCAAATAGGATATTCTTGAAAACTTGACTGTAAAAAGTAATGTTTAATTTCTGTTTGGAATGGATTTTTTTTTTGTCATTGTGTGATTAATTTCTCATGTGCTTTAGTTCTTTCCTTCAGAGTGTTAGTACAGATGAAGAGAAAATGAAACATTCCTTGGAAATAATAAGTTGTCAGATTTTGCTTTTGTTTCCCGTGTGGCATATGGACATGTTTAAAACATAAACTAATACTGCTGGAGAATGCTTTTAGAATGTAGATAGGTCAGACAAAAACATTTTCAAAACTAATTGAGTCCAAAGTGTGCGAAGATAAATGGTTCATTCTCAGATTTTATCTTCTGCAGATTCATAAATTCCACTAGCAAACACAAAGCTGTATTGCAAAGGGTTGATTGTTTTAGTAGTATCTGTCGAGCCAAGAGATAGGACTCTGATAACAAGACTCCAGTGCTGAAATGGAATGTAGGAGAAGCTGATGTTAGCTACTTATTTTCCAGAAGTCTTGACTCTCACATTAAACTTACTCTAGACACATTTGCATACATGATAAAGAACTCTTCAGATAAATACCAGTACACATCAGGAATGTTGAACTTATGGGAAAATTCCCTCATTATTTAATCTGTTATCATTTAGTATTGCTGATGCTAAAACCATCAAACACATTTTTTGGGGGGGAGGCAGGGGGAAAAAAACCCCACAAACTTCTTGAAATGCAGAAGGAGATATATGAACAAGCCACTCTTAATCCAGTTATGATGAACCAAGGAGATATTTTCATTCCATACATGCTAAAGTATGTCAACCAGAAAAGGAAGGTCAAAGAAGGTATACTCTGATAAAAAATATGCTAAAAAAATGTTAACAATTGATGAGAAGACTGAAATACTTAACAACTTTGTGCCACAGTCTTTAGTGGCAACCTCTTTTCCCATACTTCTGAAGTGGATGGACAGCTAGGGGAGCAAAGTCCCTCTTTCTGTAAGATAAGAACAGGTTTATGACCATGTGAGGAACCTGAATATACATAAAACCTGGTGAATATGCATCCCAGAGTCCTGAAGGAATTGGCAAATGTAGTTTTCAAGCCAGTCTCTGCGATATTTAAAAAGTCATGGCAGTCAGGTGAAGTCACAGGTTAGTGGAAAAAGGGAGGATGTCACCCATCTTTAAAAGGGGTAGAAAGGAGGACCCTGGGAATGACCTGACCTCTCTACCTGGGAAGATTGTGGAACAGACCCTCCCAGAAGCTGTGCTAAGACACATAGAGGATAGGGAGGTGGATGTGAGACAGCCAGCACAGTCCTTTCACCAAGCACACATCCTGCCTGACACACCCCATGGCCTTCTGTGGTGGGTGACTCCATTAGTGGGCAAGAGGAGGACTTGCTCTAGGCAAATGTCAATGCCTACACATGTCATTTATCTGGAGTTCTGTAAAGTCTTTGACTTGGTCCCCCACAACATCCTTCTCTCTAAAATGGAGAGGAATAGTTCTGATGAGTTAATGATTATATGGATATCCCTAACTATATTCTCAATTCAGCCCAAGAAAGTTTCCTTCATAGTTGAAAAAACAGGATTTTTTTTTTTCTGAAAACTGTAAGCACATCCAATTTTTACTTGACATGTATATGCTTTGTATCAATTACAGCATGACAGCCAAAACCTCTGTAGGTCTCACAGTGTTCCAATTCACATAGGTCTGAAAGTATCCTATTTTGCAATTAACCTAACATGTATATTCCCAGGCTACTACTGAATAACAGCCAAAATTTCAAAATTGCATTCAGTAAGTGCTTTACCAGCTTAGGCATTTTCTCTCAGATTCATTCAGCTGGTAGACAGTGGTATATGATAGCTTTTTTCCAAACAGGAGAGAATTATTTCCTTTCCTTTCTGTATATTTCCAATACTAGTCAAAAGAATAGGAACTCCATTTGACATACATATTCAAGGGGCTGATTTTTGCCAGCAGAGAGATTTGGTCTAAATCACTAAAAACTTCTTGTTTATCTTTAAACTTCCTTTTGTGTGGAAAATCCAAAACCGCTGAGGATTATCGTCTGTTGTGGTTGCTTATTTTAACTTTTGGTTAGGTATTTTTTTATTAGTGAATCATAGAACAGTTTGAGTTGGAAGAGTCCTTAAAGATCATCTTGTTCCAACCCCCTGCCATGAGCAGGGACACCTTCCACTAGGTTGGTCAAGTCAGGCTTCATGGTGTCCATAATTGGCATGGACAGCTTATACTGCTCTTATCTGTAGGTTTGATGAAGGCAGCAGTAATTAGGACAAATGGAACAACAGGGAATACATAATTCTAGTCTTGGAAGTGTCTCAATTTACTTTGATAAATGGGATACAGAGAAAAGCCTGACTCATCTGGAAATAAGCGAGGTGAAGAATGCTGGATAAAGCTCTATAAAAGAAATGTAGTTTTATGCCCGTGAGCTTGGGGTAGAATGACCGTAGGATATCAGCTGTCTGTTCTTCACATGCTGAAAGGCACTGTGTTTCATACTGTTGTGGGGAAAGATCCTGAAAGATATGAAGGAGAAGTTATGAGAGAACTAAAAATAAAAGCATGTCAGGTCTGGGACTAATAAAACTTTGCATGCAATTTAAAATACTCTTTCCTATTGCAATATTGATTCAGAAAGCAGACTTGGAGCTGACCAAGTTCTGATAAAATATGGAGATACAAGCAGTAAAAGCATCTGATAATTTGGTTTAGCTGTGTTATGTTAGGGATCAGTGACATCAGAGTCAAGAGTGGACTTGGAGACTTACTGGTACAGCCTTGTGCAAGCTGCAGGCAGAGAAACCCTGCACCCACACCTGTACAGTCACTGTGTGGAGCAGGGAGCACAGGGAAATTTCAGGCAGGAAGGGATCTCAGGGGGTCCAGTTCCCTCCTGCTGTGAGCAGCAGAATCAGCTCTGAGGCCAGACCAGGTTCCTGAGGGTTTTTTATCCCATTGGGCTGTCAAAATCTCCAGGATGAAGAGCGTACAACCTCTCCCAGTAATCAGCTCCACTCCATGACTGTCTTCTAGGAATTGTACTGGAAAATATGCTTGGAACTAGTGGGCTGTATTGGAAGGGAAAGAAAACAGGTAGAGATTCTATATGGAGCTGTAAGATACAGTGTTACCAGCAGAAATCTAAATCCAAAAGATGTGTTTGAAATACTGGCACACCTGCACGTTCTGAGCAAAATAGGAGCGATGAGGATGCCTGCCCTTCCAAGGATTTACCATCCGCTATTTGCAAATGACTCCATCTGGTTTAATGCCAGGAGAGTGCCAAGAAAATAAAGGTTTATTCGCCATCTGTCACTCCCACGTGTGTGCTTTTGAAGGTACTTTTGAATTTGATGACATTGATTCACAGCTCAGTCCAGTACATGAGTCATCATGAAACCGAGGACTTGAAACATAAATAGCAAAATACAATATTAAGTTTTTATCTTGTGGAGCTTCAAGTGCTGGGGCCACTATTTTCCTGATAAGGAAAACTCCAGTTTGTGTGATACTTAAAATTAGTAAATAGTAGTATTATGACTCTATTTTATTCATTTATGGATATGCTGAATGCAAAGCAAGACAAAATATGTATCTTGGCATAGAAAATCTCATCTTCAGAACCTGATCAGGATATTAACTGGGGGGATCTTGTGTTCTGTGAAACATCTGCACTCACTGCAATCTTAAATGTAAATATTAAAAATGAACCCAAAATGGAGCTGCAGAAATTGCAAGTTCTGCTCGGGAGGGCAGAGGGTGTAGTACGAGGAAGAGCTTTTGTGCTAGACTTCAGCAATTCCTGTTAGAATCATAATCTTAAGTCATCCTGTATATCAACAAGTATAAGTTTTTCTGAGAGTCGTTCCTCATCCTCTTATCACTAAGTATTGGGAAGAACTTGTTCATAAGGCTTTTAGCAGCCTACTACTCATTGTAGATCCCATTTGTTGAGTTGTGACTGCATCCATTATTTCAGCACAGTTGATGAACCTCTGTGATTGAGACTTTGGTTCTGGTGTGTTGTATTGAAATTTAGCAGAATAGCAGTCCTCAAGAATACAAGTATATGAAGAATATCCTGAAGAACAAGTATTCATTTACATGGAATGGGTGGTTGATGGTGTTTAATGGACTTTCAGAAAATTGCAACTCCAGTAAATAGTTTTGATCCTCCCAGCAGTTGTAATATTATTTCCTAATGATTAGGGTGAATAAGTTCATCCATCATCAAACTTCAAATAAAGTTGAGTTAAAATCTGCAATGATTACATGGAGCACTGTTGGTTCTTTCCAATGGAATCCAATAAGGGTGAGCATGGAGCAGCTTTCTATTTGGCTGTCTTACTGCTGCATCCTAGGCCTTGCACTTAAAAAGTTTGGTAGTTCCATCTAGGATAAGGAATTTCTATAGAAAGGATTCCATATTGGCAGTATGAAGGTTTATCTGTAGTACATTTCAGGCCCATTCATCTTCTGGGATGATACTGAAGTAAGTGGAGTCTCTCAGGAGAAGTCCCAGGAGATGGTCAGTCACTGTCTTCTCAGGAAGGACTGCAAGTATGTGGATGCAAGTAGTAGCCTGCAGAATCTTAGAGACACTTGTGCAGCAGTGCATACTGAGATTGTTCTCATTTCACTTGATGGGTAGGTAATGGACACCTTCACTTCTGCCTAGACCCACACGCCTTTCCACAGTACCAAAAATGACCCAAAATTGAAGCAAGAGGCTTGAATACACTTTGACTGGAGAGATGGAGGACCATAAATATGCACAGGACATGTGTGTGTATAAATTTACACTACACAAACATGTGCATGGTTATAATTGAAAGGCACAACCTGCTTTTTGAATTCTGCTTTTCCTGCCTTACTCCTAGGATAGGAAAGTCTAGGTCAAGTAGTTCCCAGTAGCCACAAGTATATGTGGGTGAAAATGCTATTTAAATAAAAGAGGAGCTGATGCTTAAGGCACTATATTTTAATTAGAAGTCTCAAAATGCCACCTTTGTTAATAATTCCATATGACCTTGAGCAAACTGTGCTTATCCTAAGTGAACAGTGCTTAATTTTATACACATTCCTCATCATGAGGCTTAACTGGACCATTTTAACATCAGTGTGAAGAGAATTGTTGTTGAACAGAGATGGGGTTAAACAGCTGCTCCCAGTCTAAAGAAAAAAAGAGAAGGGTAATATTTGTTAATATTCTCTTAATGTCACATATCGTAGCTTTCTGTCTGCAAAGTGTGGATCAAGGGCTTTTTTATTTAATTTGTTTTGCCCAGTCAGACTCCAGTCCTGCTACTTACATCAGCCAAATATATCCCTACATGGTTTAAAAATCTACTGATCTTGACTGATTCAGTCAAGAAGTCCTTACAGGGTCAGGTGTTAATTTGTGAGCCCTTAGAAAATGTATTTGGCATAGCAATTGCTTATATACAAGGCTAGGCACTACAGCAGTGGAGCCACAACATCTGTATTTACAATTTTAATCCAAGTAATGCTTCAGCTCTCACCTGTACGATATAATGAAATTCCAAAACACAAGTTTTGTTAAAAGAACAAACCAATACAATAGTTAGAGAGAAATGAACCCCAGGTTGTTCATCTAACTAGATTAGCTATTGTAACCTGCTGGAGCCTTATTTTCATCCCCCAAAGAAAGCAGTGATTCACAAGGGTCTGCAGAAATCATGCCTTGAAGAAAATTGCCTGTCAAAAGAATAAGAGCGTGTATTTTACTGTGTGGAATCTGGTTTACATTCTATAGGAGTTTCCCAGGACGTTCCCTTTGTAATTTTTGGACCTGAGTTAATGTAAAAATCTTTTAAAATTTGCATCTCAATTGAAGCCTTTAAATAGATTCTTAGACTTAACAGAAGGACAGACCAGGTTCTCGCAAAAATACTTTATTGTTCTTTTGATGAATAGAAATGTGTATTTTCTTGACACACTGTAACTTTCACAGAAGAAAAGCCCACAAACATTTGGGGAAACTGTTTCTTAAAGGGACGTTTGGTGATTTTTTTTTTTTGAGTCCAGAGCAGTAGTTAATTTTGTTATTTCCCTGAGGAGGACGATTTGATGAAGTAGTTCTCAGAGGCAGTTGTAAAACTATTTTGTTGATGACGTTACTCATTCTTCCCAAGTTTCCTAAAGCATGCCTTTTTGACCTATACACTTATTCTTTCCTTCCTGTGGTTCTTGGAGGGATTTGTAATGCACAGTGTACGTTTCAGTGGTAGGAAAAGTTGTCAGTTTCTAGATGAGGAAACATAATAACACTTCATCATATTATGTTTGGTAAGCACAAAGCTCCTAGGGAGATACAACTCACCCCATGAAGTACAAATGAAATATTTGGGATCATGCTAACCTGCAACTCCACAAAATACAGCCACTGCATAAGAAATAATACTTTCTGTGTAAGTGTTTATTTTTATTTGATGAAATAAGCAGACTCAAAGGAAAAAAAAAATCAGAACCCCTTAAACTTTGAGGAGCACTAGAAAGTGAGAGTACAAAACAAGACTGTTGCTGAGTTACTGGAAATAATTATTGATTTAAGAAAGATGTAATTGTTAAAATCTCAGTAAAAACACATGCTACTACAATATAAACAGTAAGAAATAAAGGTCAAGAATAAGATCTAGATAGTTCAGTTCACCTTGGTGGAGTAAGTCATCACTGAATTATTTGTTTTAAATTTGGCAAATGTAACAATTTACTGTTGTGGACAACACTTAAAAATCCAATAAATTAAACACTCCAGTGTAACATTAAAACCCCTGATCCTGTTGAAGCACTGGAAAATGAGAAAGGGACATACAGTGAGCAAAAAGATTAGATGTGTGTTACAAAATAATAGAAGTGTGTTAATGAAGACAAATTGTACAGTACAAGATTTTCAATTTCATAGTGCCCTTATGATGTTTTTCACTACTTAGCTGGATGTGCTACAGGCTTAGAACAAGTAATTAGATTTTTTTAGATTTATTTCCAGGCCTGTGTTTTCCCAGGGTTGTGCATTGCTTTATAATGCATTGCTTTATAATGTATTGCTTTGCCCTATAACTCTTGCCGGGGAAAAGTGTAATTATTTTAGTTTGGTCTTGCACTGGGGCACCAGCATTCTCTGTCTTGTACCTCTTCTGCTCCTACTTAATGTATCAATACATTACAGACTTTTCGTGGAAATGGGTTCTGGTACTTTCTGTCAGTCTTCAAGCTTCATGTCCCAACCACCCTGATCATCCCATCTGAGATTTTTTTTTTCTGTAAAGTATTTCAATCCGTTATTTTGTCAACCACATCTATTGTTACTTTAGTGATATTGTTAATCCTTTTTAGAAGCTGCATTAAAACCTAGATCTTAATGAGCACAAGAACAGCAGAAGCAACTTGAACAGCCTGGGCAGTATGTGCAAAGCAGAGTCTGCTGCCTCGAAAATTCTGGGTATTTACATGTCCAGAGGTCAGTCTGAGATTCCCAAGGGAATCCCTAGGTGAGAAGAAAAAGAATTTCAAAACCGATTCATTGTGAAATCAACCTGTGAGAGTTTTCCAAATGTCATACTCAATTCATGCAGTTGTGGTCTTTACTGCTGCCTGTAAAAGAAAATTGCTGTGAGGCTTCATGGGACATAAATAATTAAAAGCTGCTTTTATTGGCCAAGCCAAACGCAGGGTTAAGTAGTCTTAAGTGTGTGCCCTGATAATAGGTGAAAAACAGTTTCTGTGTGGAAAAATGTAATTATTATTCTTATTGATAAGACAAATATGCATATAAAAAGAATTTAATTTCACCATTACTGCTGCTAATGTTATTTTTAAATTCATTTGTAGCTATCTGTATATGTCAAACTGTTTCTAATTTATAATCTTTTAGAGAGCTTTTTCTTTTTTTTAGCAATTTGTTGACATTTCAGCAAACTCTGACTCATTAAGTACAATGAGAGATAATATTTTCCTGTTTTCTTTCCTCCCTAAAGAGGAATATTCGTAGCACAAGATGAATGCTCCCTAATGTGTGTGAGTCTCCATACCTCCAGATTTCCACTAGGTAAACCCCAGTGTTATTCAGTCTGACTGTGCAGTTCCCATCACACCAGCTTTGCAGGGACTTCACCCTGGGTGACTGTTAAAGGGAAGACTGAATTCAAGATTAACATATTGGCTTGCAAGGTGCTTAGCTTTGCCTCCTGAATACATTTCTGACTTACTAACCCGTATCTACCATGGCAGGTTTCCAAAACCTTTGCTGGGAATATACTTCTATTCAGTAAGACTTTTAAAAAACCTTTGAGATTTTTTTTTCACCTGAATTCATTAAAGGCTTTAATGCCATCATATTTAGCATTTTTGTGTGTGTGTGTTTGCCTTTGAATCTCCCAGAAAGCCAATATGAATTAATCAGAATCATACCATGTACTACTTTTCTTAATCTTTTTTTTTCCCTTAGCTATCACACAGGAGCACATCAGTTTTAATGTTATGTGACAGTGCTTTGGGGAATCTGCATTCAAGCACTATTTTCTTACATTTATTCTTTTATTTCATCCACATTTCCCAAAATCTATTGTATGCCTTCAAGAAATCACAGTAGGCCTGTGCTATTAGATATATACACAGGACTCCAACCTTGCTTTCCTTCTAGGGAGCAGAGGAAGAAATTTATTTTATGGTGTTTAAAGAGAAAATAAATCCTTACAGTTGGGAAGCATTACTATAAAATGGAGATTAAATTATTTTTGTAATTTCAGAGGTTGCATTAATTCCTTGTGCTGTGCTGTAGGATGTGTAGTTTTGGGAAGCAGCTGGAGAATTATTTAGAATCAACTAGAAGCTCGCACACTGATGAAAAATGATGTGTTGAAACTCCCTGGTTCTTTTCAGAAAGGGCTGAAAGTTCCCTTTTTTTTAGCAAATTTTGGGTTGCATATTATTTTCTTATCTCTTATCTTTTCTTTTCAATTAGAGACAATACTTTTTTCGTCACCATTGCCAAATTACGTTTTTGCTGACTGCTTCTTTGCAGGCAACAAATTCCTTCTTGGCTGTGCTTCAAGAGAAGATGAAGCAATAGCTGTTCTTAAAGAGGCTTGGGATGATATAAAAAATGACATTGAGTTCAAATGTTGTGATGTTTCTGTTAGAATATGCGTAGCACTAAGTAAATAACATAACACCAAATAAATCGTGTAACACTAAATAAAACACCATCAGCTACAGGTTGTACTTTACAACCTACCTGCAGAGAGTGTATTTTGGTGTGCATTTTATGTTAAGTCAGTGATTTATAGAGGATGGACCTGGTTAGTTAAACATTTCATAGAATGAGCTGTATTCTCATAGCCTACATCTTGCTGACAAGTTCAACCAGAAGAGGTACTGAAGTCAGTGGTGTTCACTACCCTGGAAGTAACATGTTAAAGATTATATTCATTACTATGTCAAAAGGCTGGAAGTCACAAAGTGTCAGCTAACTGTGTAAGATTATGACAAAATTAATTAGGACAAAGTATACTGGTTATGGCCCACTGCAAATGGCATTGTTGGGTAAGTTTAAATAATCACAGAGATAAAGATGACAAAGTGCAAACCTATCAAATACTACTCTGTCATCCCTAAATTACTTCTACTCATACTTGCTCTGGACAGGGATAGTGTCTGTTTTGTACTTCTCCTTCAGGAAAGTTCATGCAGTAAAAGAAGTTGAATAAAAGTTGAATAAAAGTTAATTTGTAGGCATTTTCTGATGCCTTTAAAGATAATAAGGTGCTCTGAAGTTAGACCATATATAGAAGATTCCAAGTAATGTAATGCATATTTTTTGACAAGAGCCATCATCATTACAGTGTTTAAAGTAGAAAGAGAGTTTGGAAAACAAAATTGTTTTTAAAGTAAAATGAGTGAAGCATAACTGCAGTAAAATATATATATATATATATATATATATATATAAAATAATGTGTTTCTATGGTTTGGAGTAGGTGGTAGTTTACCTGTGAGGTATTTTTGATTTACAGTATGGGAGGTTTTCAAGGAAAAACTCAGGCTCCCTCAGTATCAGGTAGGATTTCCAGTGCTCTCAGAAGCCTCCTCGATTTAGAACTCAGGTATGGGGAAGCAAAAATGATTGTAAACCAAATATGTCTAAACCAGTAGAGTCATATTTCTCTCTTCTCTTTCCTGCTGGAAGGTAGAGTGGCTTAGGACTCTAAAAATGTACATCCATTGTCAAGAGTCGTTGAGCCACAGCCAGGGTCTCAAATGTCCCCACTGTGGGTAAGCACAGCCAGTGTCCCAAGGTGATCACTCACAGTATTTCCTCCTAACAAGAAGGCATTTAAATGTTCCCAACCAGAGTTCCTGATGTCTACCTGCCTTAAAATCCTTTTCTTCAAGTTTGATTTTGAGGTTGAAATCCAAAATGCTTTATGTAACACTGTGTAAAATTATCAGCTCTGCAGGTTTTATCCCCCGCCTCTGATTTTGTGTTGTTAAAGAGCAGCTACTGGGAAAAGTAATGCTTGAACCTTTTGGTTTCATCAAGAAACATAAATCTGACTTTCATCTGAAATCTGAGAGTATATTTTTGGCACCAAAAATTATGGGAAGGTAAATTGCAGGTACCAGTGCAAAACTTTGCTTAATGCTAGTGCAACTAAATCCAGGTTTGACAGCTACTGCTGAGAACACAATATTTGGAACAGTGGTTTGAGTACTTCAGTCTGATGAGGCTATTAAGCGCAAAAGATTGAAGCACATGAACAAGATGTTCTAGCAGAAATGCTGCAAGTTACTTCATATCATATGTGCCTTTTTATTAATGAAACGAAAAATGAGTTCAGAATAACATTCTAACCAAAATATAATTTAGAAGAAAATGGAAGGCATGAATAATGCACTGAATTCTTAAGTAGCCTACCATTGATGTTGGCAAAAAATGTTAGTTATTGGTACTTAAATTTTCAGCAAAGGCAAAAAAACCCCTGTCAATAGATTATATTAGAATGGGGATTTTTATACAGAACAATGTTTGAAAATGAAAGTCAAAAAGATTTTAATGTGTAATTGTTATTAACATTCTGTTAATATTTACAGCCAGTCATATAGTAATGACTAAATCAATCATTAATATTTAAAGTTGCCTTGAAGTTTAATCTTTCCAAGCTCAAGCGTTATGTGGATCATCCCAGCCTATTTATCAATCTCATCTTTGTTACCTCTTCAAAAGTTTACATTTACACTGGAACTTACTTTGAAAATTTATATATGCACCTAATCACTGATACTGCAGGAGCAAGTGTTTAATTCTGTCACTTTGATTAGTCCAAATGAGATGAAGGGTATAAGTATTAGGGCTCTGATTTTAATTATTACTACTTTAATATTCTTGTGTCCTTAATCAGGCAGAAGGTTCATTGTCTTTGGTTTGGCTGTGCCCTTTAAGCACTAGTATAGTAAGGCAACTGTGTAAAAGAAAGTTGTGACTGGAGTGCAACTCCCAGAAGATAGTTTCCAAAAGCCTGTCTGTAATCCTCCTATCCTTTTTTCTACTATATCTGAAGGTTTTCAAAACATTTATTTTATTTTCTGCTTGTTTGCCTTTTCCTTCCTGCTGTATCACTAGACAATTTTAGTGTGGCAAATTACTGTGGCAAGTATTTAAGTTTTAGTCATAATTTCAAGCAGAGCTGTCTTGTTGTTATAGGTTGTAAATATACATCATGTTCTGTTTAAAAATATTCAGTGTGCTGAAGCTCGCAGAAAGAAGTTATTTTATTCTCTTTGTTTAAAAATGAGTATGTTTTATTTGGTCTCCTCAAGGCAGCTCCAGAGAAAATAAAACCAGTTGCATATAGTTTATCTTACTTAGGAACAGATTATTTTGAAGTAGGAGCTGAGTGGAATTTGTCTCCAATGGGATATTACCTTGTTTTTATTAAACTCTTGAAACATAAGGAAGTGGAAGTGTATTTTGACTGCAAGAGGCCAGGTAGTGTTGATCCTGACCCCAAAGCACTGTTAGTAACATGTATAATATGCTGTAGATAGTAATCCATCATGCCCTCGAAGTCCTTGGTAACTTTTCCAGTTAAATCTCTTCTATTCTTAGAAAACTAAATCTCTTTTTAAAGGTAGAATTTTTTTGGCTTTTTTTTTTTTCCTCTGTTCATCATCTCAATTGAATCTTAACCTCATCAGTTTCTCGTATTACTCACCATAGTCACTGGAAATATAATATATTCCTTTCCTTTGTGGCCTTTATATATGTATGAGTATCAGTATCTTCCCTATTGGTCTTTCAAACTGTTATGAATAACTCCAGTTTATGCAATCTCTAAGATATATCTTGTTTTCTAGACCTGGGGTTATTTCTAGTGCTTTTCCTGGACTGTCTCTAATTGGTTTGTGTCAGTCTTTAAATGCAATGTCCAAACCTGAATGCAGTATTGAGCTGGGAATAGCATAAAGAAATAACTTCATGTTTCTAAAGACCCTTTAAGTGTAGATAAAGAAACCCATTCTCCATTTTCACTGCACCATGTCTCATGTAATCCATTATTACCATCCACAGGTAATTTCCTGGAAAGAAATTTTCTCTTAGGTCCTTGTTTTTCACCCTGTATCTATGCAATCTGACCCAAATAGCCTGATTCATCTGGAGAAAATTGTGTACCTGAACTTCACTTTAGTCCTTGCATCTCTTTTTTTTTCAGAGAGTTTCTCTGATCTGGAGTAGTGCAGAAACACATTTTCTGGAAGTCTTTAAGGAGGTTTCCAAGGATGAAGCAGTGTAGAAACGGATTTATCTATATGCAGAGATATTCACTAAGGGATTGGATATTCCACCCAATTCATGATGGGACATCAACCTTCTCTGACCCAGTTCTGCAGATGTGCTGCAGTTGCACTGATAGATTACTTCCCTTAGCTGTGTATCTCTGAAAAAATCTACTTCACTCTGCCCTCTGTAAATACTTTTTTAGCACTTAGATTGTACTTATGCCCTTAGAAAAGATGGGCATGTGGTGCGAAAACAGCTCAAAGCCATTGCAAAATCAATCTCAGTTGACCTATTTCTATAAGAATTTCACTGGAGGGGAGGAAAATTGAAGTATGTTAATAATCTCTAATTATCCTTCTTTATCGTCAAAGACCCCAAATCTTCCTTATCTTTCCCTTTCCTGTCCTTTCCCCTGAAACAGTCCTGTAGCTTTAACTTATTTCTAGTGACTAATATGATGTTTTTATTACTATTAGAGGTGATTAATATAAAATGTGACAGGAAATACATGTTGTTCTTGCAAGTATATTTGCATTTAAGACATTTTCAGAAGGGCAAATGACACCAAAATTATTATGTGTTAAACTAGTAATTATAGGTTAAGCTGGTGTTGTGAACATGCAGTACAAGAAATATATCTGGATAAAAAATTTCCAGAAACTTAATTTAATGTGATCTTCATTTTGCTTCAGTGATATGCAAATTTTAGATTTATGTGTAGACGCTATGGAATTTCTAAGCTCATTCATTAAGGAATGAACATGCATCTCAATGTAAAGTTTTTCTGGCTCTTTTAAAGTCTGAATTTATAATAAAATTTATAATAAAATATAGCTTACTGCACATCTAACATCTATGGGGTTCATCAGTATCTGTTCAAATTTGGAATACCCTGCAGAATAAATCAAATACCAAAGTAGGCCTGGAATGAATTCAGTCATCATCTGAATTTATTAGTGGTTTGTTAAACAGATTGTTCCCAAAGTTTCAGTAAAGCCTTGGTTCTTGTATTGCATATGTAGTGTCTATCTTTTTATAATATTCTCGATATTCAAAATTAGAACTTGTTTTGTGATTCAGGGTAAGGATATGACCCTCCCGAATTTAGATTGCAGCTCTTGAGGGGTAAAAACTGTTTTAACCTTGAAAATGTAGTTTTAGATTATTTTTAGTGGGCTAGAGAGAGCTAAAAATTATGGTTATGGAAGAACTTCTAAACATAGATAACACAGCTGTGAGAACTCATTCTCATTTATTTTTCACAGAGGGTAAATCTTGGTTAGTGAATTTTTTCTGCCCAGCCTGCTCAGTATTTACTCTTATTTTTCTTAACAGGTGGGTGAACAGAATAACCTGACTCAGTTAATGCTTTTTCCACCCTACCTAATTTGGGAAGTTAGAGGAGCTTCAGAATGTGAAATCAGGCGTGTTAACTGGCATAGCCCATCAAGCATAAGGAAGAGCAGTGGAATATCCTCACTGCTACTGTTGATAATATATTCAGAGCCTGTCACTTTCTGATCAGAAAATATGTTCATTGAGATATTGTGCAGTTCTATCCATTTAAATTAGCTGCAGGTTTTATACTTGACTGCATGAGTTGCAAGAGTCATGAAGGCTTTCAGTGAGCTGAAGCCCTTCCTTTCTGCTGCCTTGTCCATCCAGTTACACTGCATTAGGTTGTATTAAAGTTACTGAATTGTGATATAAATATGGAGCTGGTAGGAAGCACACTGCCTTAAAAAAATAAGCATTCCTAAGGAGTTGCAACAAATTGAAAGTGAAGTAGCTGATTTCAATATAAAGTTATTTCCTGTAACTAATTTCGCAATTAGAACTTGAGACTAACTTCACTATGGTTAGAAGAAATAATTCAGTGTTTGGAAACTATTTGTTTCTGAATATGTGCTGTTTATTTACAGCATCAACAATGGATATTCAAAAAACAGATTTCTACTGAAATTTTTGTTGTCTACCTTAAACCCAGGGAATTTTTATGGTCTTAAATATGTCTGAGAATCTATGGACACATCTCAAAATTATAAAGTCTGAAATTCAGTAATAAAAATGTGTGTGTGACACATATAACAAGAGATTTCCTATTAGTCACTTGTCCATATTTACAGAAGTTGTTGTTTTAAGAAAGTCTATTGAGTTTAAAATTTTCACTGGGCGTAAGAATTCCTCATTCCATATTGTCCAGAAGTTAATATAAGACCCCCCCTGCAATGTCTTGCAGTTCAAACGACAAATATATATATATTAAACAACATACTGGGGGAAAACTGTTGCAAACTTGTATTTGAATCAGAGCATTTAAATCTGTATAATGAAAATCACTTTTACATGGATAGTTTTAACAGTATGGCTTGTGGAGTATGGTGCATTTTTTTCCATTATATACTGTATACAGGAGGGGATGGAATAGTGTAGAATATTCTTACATTTAAGTTAATGAAGTAGCAATTCATTTGTGAGGTTTGGCTGAAGCATAAAATTGCTACTTTATTTTGCTAACTGAAACAAAAGGGCTTCTCAATAGTTATTGCTCCTTTTTTCATAAGCAATTTATGTCCATGAAAATATTTCATATAAATTAAGATTTTGGCAACATGCTGTATTTCCATATAATCACCTAAACCTGAAATTAAGTGTATGTATAGCCAAAAGTTATCTATAGAAAGAAAAAAAAAAGACTGCTTCAAATTTCGAATTGCAAATAACCGAAGCTCAGCATAGCAAGAAACAATTAATTAATTAATAACAACTAAGTAAATGCTTGCTGCAATGTTAATATTTTCAAGTTCTTTCAGATCCCCACATCCCAGATCAAAAGACATTCAAAGCAGAATGAGGATGTGATGTGCTTGTCTCATTAAAATACAATACCTAACGAGCATTCTAAACTATGCTCATTTTTTAACCTGATTTAACAGCTGTTGAGAATTTTAGAACATTTCCACGTTGGATCTTCTTGAGGGTGAGTCCATGCACATTATGTGGCTACCCAGATGAGGACGGTTTTTAAATAAATAAAACCATCAACATAAAGAAAAGGTTTCTTCAAGGTTGCTAAATGTGTTGCTGCTGACACAGAACCCTAAGGAATTTGCAATGGAATATTGAAACCAGGTAGTTTGTATGTCACTGTATTCAGCTACAGTAGTAGGGAATAAAATTACTATTCATAATGCAAGCACTTTATCACTGTTCTTGCAAAAAAAACCAGCTGTGAACTTTGAGACCTTGAAAACTAATATGCCAGAAACAATAGTGGAGAGATGGGAATTTAGAAAAGGTAATTATTGAGCTGTTGTTAAATAAAAACCCTTTTGGGTCTCTGTATCTGGAAACATAAAAAAAGCAGAAAGCTTGCTAGCCGGAGAGCTACTAGAAAAGTGCATTTTAAGTCAAACCATTTTAGACTAGAGGGAATATAATTCGGGCTTTCACAGAACCTGTAGAGTTTAAATAAACAGTATCGGGAGTTTTGTTAAAATAAATAAAAATGTAAAGCTATTTCAGCTAAACACTTCGCTTTCCCCAGGGGAAATTAGCGGGTATTCACTGAAGCAGAGGGTGAGAGATGGTATAGAGGGTTAAGGAAAAGATAGGATCAACTTCCAACATACCATTTTTTATTGACTCACAGTAATCTGATCCACACTCTGGTCGTAAAATTCCTGAAAGCAAAGTTATACACCTATAAGTGTGGGAAGCAGTTTAGAATAGTTTTAGTCTGGAGTGTACTTCCTGTATTTAAAGGACATTCTTTTAATTTTTGATGCCCATTTTCTTTCTGTGTATTTTCCAGCTGTTCCCTGGTTTCTCAATGCTTCACCCTCCTCTGCACTGTCAGGCAGTATTTTCCTGTTTCTTGCTCTTCTTGAGGAGGGCAATACCCAAGACATGGCAGGTCTGTGAAATGGAGCAAAGTTCAGAGGCAGATTTGAATAGAGAAGGTAAATGTATTGGGTTTGCCAGTGAAAGAAGATTGGCTCTGTGTACGTGTTTCACTTTCTTTTACTTCGGCCTGGGAAACCCAGGAGAGGCTTTTCTGTGTTTCCAGTACAGGGTTTCTTTGTTTATTTTTGTCTGACCTGAGCTATTGTCTAACAGCAGTTTGTGGTAGGGGTCAAGAATCTGATTAGTGTGCTTAAGCATATGTTTACAGGCCAAATTTCAGATGTGTATATATGCCTGGGGGACAAAGTAAGAGATGTTATCAGGAAACTAAGTATCTAGAAGGAATATTTTGGTATTTTAAATCTATAGTGGTTTTATATTTGTTGTTTGCAAGCTGGACAAGAATTTCAGATTTCCATTATGACTAATAGAGATGCCTGAGATAAATGTGAATATTTTGTTGCCTATTATTGCCTTTTGCTACTTCGAAGTCTACTTTGTTCTATTAGGAAGTAGTATCTTGGTGCATTCAATTTTTACCTTTGTGAATGCTGAAATTTGTACAATTTTATTTGAGAAACACATGCAATCAGATCAGTAAAATTGCTTAGATGTGATGAAAGCCTGTCTTTCAGTCCTGTGGTCTTAGTGACCTTAGTGTGGGTGGAAATCCTGACAAATGGAAATATCGATGAGCCTTCAGTCAAAAATAAGAAGAGGAAAAGAATTTTTTGGGAGAGAACATGTGCATCCTGCTGTGGATATTGCCTTTCAGCCAGGGCTTTACAGAGTGTTTCAGCTGCATACAGCTTCTGCTATTGCACATCAGCAATCTGGATAGAGACAGAGTAAGTGCAGGAGTTCAGACAGGATCACGTTCTTTGTATATCTTTACATATTTATTACTCTCCCTGGTTTAAACTGTATGCAGGAAGAAAAAGGGATCCTCATTTTGTTTCAGAATACACACCCTCATTGTATTATATTTCAAGTACAAAGCATGAAAACACACTGGCACACTGAAATTATCTGCTGTTTGTGTTCAGAGCAAGAAGAAAAATAACCACTTTGATCAATTTGCTGCCTTGAAATGCCCTATAATTTAACCATTACAGAATTTTATTTCATAGTGGCTCCACCAAATGAGCTACTTTAGAAATGAGAAATGTCTGTGTCAATTAAACACTCCTGTCGCTTGTGCATCATTTGTCTAAATAAAACTGTAAGCACTGAATTTCAGCAGACTACAGAGCATGTTATTATGCTAATATTTGTGTTCTTTTTAGTTCACTTCTATTTGGGGAATATGTGTCCATGTCTGAATGCTGACAATATCTTCATAACCTCTTCAATAAAGCCTTAGATTAGAACTGCTGGAATACAATCAATGTTTTACTGAAGGGACTGATGTTTTGGTGAGATCAGTAGAAAAGTGTGAGGGCTTTGTTATTGATAGTTGTCTTAAATCCATGCTACAGCAACTGTCAGGTCAATTAACAAATGTAGCAATATGTAATAACATGGAATTTGGGGATGTTTTTCAGTTGTTCTTTATTAAATAGATGTGCTCTCAGATATTTTCAAAACTCAACTCTTGTTTTAAATATATATACACATTTTTAAGTTGTTTGTTTTGCTTGAAACTGTTTCTAAGCTATGTCCAATTATCACAGCTCTTGATGGACGAGGTCCAGAAGTGGAAGGGACTTGTGTGTGCTGATGCTTATCCAGTGAATTAATAGCAGTTGGTAGCAGAGCACAATCCTGG
Organism: Trochalopteron elliotii; assembly: GCA_024734555.1. Taxonomy (NCBI): domain Eukaryota; kingdom Metazoa; phylum Chordata; class Aves; order Passeriformes; family Leiothrichidae; genus Trochalopteron; species Trochalopteron elliotii. Next base: position 1,290,408 of record JANPWX010000183.1, on the reverse strand, counting down.
TGTCCTCACCCCTCATCCCCGTCCCTCCATGCTCCATAGTGTGCTGTCTTGTCTAATCTGCTGTGAGTTACAGAGTTAAGACAGTAACAAAGCATGTTGTCTTGGCAAATCTACTTAACCATTGGAGGATGGGAGCTCTGCTTCTGGTCTGTGCACCAGTGTCACTCCTTTTCCCCCCTCACCCTTGTAAACAATGTTTGTGTTACCTGTAAAGAGCCAAAATTAAGTGTGTACCCTGGCTGATTACTTTGAAAATAATTTAGAAGATGCCTCACTACACCTGAAATGTCCCAATGTAATCCTTTCTTATTATTACTTGTTTCATATTTGAATGCACCCAAGGTATGGCTGCTCTCATGCAGCCTGAGCCATGCAAATGTCAGGTGATTGTCCAAGCAGTTCTAGCCTTCCTCTCTTAGATACCAGGATACTTAGCTGCCCTAAAATATCCTAAAATTGGAGGACTGACCGCTCTGATGAGACTTTAAACATAACTTTCACCTGAAGAAATATGAGTACATCCCATTGTGCAAATTCCTCTGGTAAATACCACATGCTTGCTTTTAGGTAGCTTGTTCCCATGGGTGAGCTTTCTGTACATACACAGGACAACTTTTATATTGTTCCCCTTGTGATATTGCAAATTTTTTTTTTCTGAATTGTCTTTTTTCCCCCTTTTTTTTTTTTTTTTGAGCTTCAGGAGCTGACTCCATTTGTCACAGGACACTGGCTATTGTGTTTGCTTTGCATGAAGTAGGAGAACTAGCTAGTAATTCTGACCACCTCTTGTGACTTCTTACTGGTCCTGCACCCAACATCTGCTCTCTGAAGGCTTGCACTGATGACACTGTTTTGTCAAGGCTGTGAAATGGAGCTTGTAAGGGGGAAGGGATGGCATCCAGCAAACTGATGTGGTGTGCTTTATTTGCATTTGAGTGACAATGACAAGTTTTTTAAAGTTTTAAAACAGAAGATATGAATGAATTTCGGCCCTGTTTAAAAAAGAAGGGAAAAAAAGTTAACCAAAAGAAAATTATGTAAACCTGAAAGGAAACTCTAAAAGTATAGAGAAGGAAAAAACCACAATATTTTTGGCAGAGACAAGTTCATGCTTCTTTTGTTCTGTGTTTCAATGAATCCATTTTGTACTGGGTGCACTTTCTTTTATGACTATAGTTGTAGGGGAGATAATTGAGGTGCCTTTTTGGACAATACATAGGCTTGAGACAGCAGTTGCTAAGTAAGGTGCATTTCAGGCTGTGTAGCAGTAGACCAGTGGTGGATTTTTTAATGCTGTTTAGATTTGCTCCAGTTTAATAAATAGAAAATAGGTATGAAAACAAACGCACATATATACATGAATACTATTTCCCTTGCTTAAGTGTACAGTTCCTCTGCTTTAGACCCAGAAGGAATGAAATTGAGTAATTACAAACTACTTGAAAACATTTTCTTCTGTATGTCCAACCTTGTAACTTGCCCTGTCATAGGTACTTTCCACTGAAACTTTCCCTTTGCAGAGGAATACAGGTAATAGTTTAAGAAGGGTCAATCTTAAGAAATATGCTTTAATTTGGTACTACAAGCTGAGGCTTTACCAAGAAAGAGCCCTCTAAATTTCCCATATACTTTGTAAAATACGTAATTCTTGGATTTTGCCACATGAAAGCTTTTGTTAAGTGTTATACATATGAGTAGTTACTTTTTATAGAAAAAAATTTTGCCCTATCAGCCTGTATCAGATAACTTGGAAAAAATGCAGTTATATTAGTTTATGTACATGGTCATTGTATCTGTGTTATCAGAGCTGTAAATAGAAATCAGATGTAGTCAAAAGAGAAAATGGAGCTGTTTTCAAATGGTCTGCATTCTGCTGGTGTTCCTGAACCTGCTGTTTCCTAATTGTATCTTGATGGCTCCCATTTTATCTCAGCTGTTTATTTAGAGTGTCTGGATTGCTTTTTAGAGGCTCTCAGGATGTGTTGACCTTTATTGACCAGATACATGACTTTGCTGCAGCATTTCCCAGGATGAAAACCCAGGAACACTGCATTCAGCTGTGTATACATTTTACAGATTGCCTTGAGTTTTGTGTCTTGTGGACTGAAACTGATAAGTGATGCAGACATGCCTGATTTAATTAGGAGAACTAACCATTGTAAGGTGCTAGGCTTACTTAATTCTGTTCAGAATGGTTAAAATACATCTGCATTCATACTCTCTCAGAGTGTCCTTCAATATTCAGCCATAACTTTGTGTATTTTGTGCATGTCTGCAAACTGCATGGGATTAAATGATTGCTCAGGAGGATTCTGCAGAAAAGTTATTGGTAGAAAATCATTGTTTAAGGAGTGAATTCATATTAGCAGTAGCTAAAGTCATAATAAAATACAATTCCATTCAGATTCTGTTTGTTCAGTTTATTATTTTTGTTCTTTTAGTATCCTGAGAATCTATTTCTTTTGTCATGATTTAGGAAGCATCTTGCTACTAAAGTTTTAGACTTTGATTTGCTACAGTGATCTCTTATTATTTCTTTCTCAAGTATTAAAATGAGTATTAAAACACTAGATCTCTTGATTCTGAGTATCTGTTCCTAAGTTAATTCTTTGAGCCGTTTTAGCTCATCAGTACCTTTCTTGCTAACACACACATCCCAGGAGAACATCTGGTGTTTATGAAAACCTTCATAATGCGAAGTTTTGGCTTGTATTATGCACAGTCTTTCCTTTAGATATTTCACTAAGCCATTGTTAGCAATTTTTTTCCTTCCTTATGCATGTGTAGGCATGTGAGTTTCCTGGATTAAACTGAATAGGGGAAGCACACAACCTGTAGTAGCAGTGCTTAATTCTCTAGAAACTGTTTAAATTTCATGCATGTTAGAGTAATGAATCCAATTGTATTCTTTATATAAATAATTGTCGTAGTAACTTGGCAGAGTATGCAGCTATGTAATATTATTTTCATAAACTTTCAGTTGCTTTTACATGAAAGTGTCAAATATGAATGCTCTCATTTAAAAATTTGAAAACCCTTTTTATGTCCAACAGGCTTGTGTAGTAGAAAAAAATAAAGCATTTCTCTCTGTGTACAAGTTGAAAGAAAGAGTATTAAGATTTTGGACCACATTAAAAAAAAAAAAAAAAAATCCCATCCACCACTTTTCATGTTTAACAACCTTGAAATATGTCTGGCTATTCCTTGTAGGATGCTAACCTTTTGGCTAAGCAAACCTTACAGTTATGGTCTACAATACTTCGATCTACAAATGAGAATGCACTTTACAAAAGGCAGCTGGTGATACTACACGAAGATAGGGCTTTTTGATAACACTTTAGTTAATCATGTGAAAAACAAATAGTAATGATAGGAGATAATATGGTCTACAAAGGGGAGACAGTATTCTCCTTGAAGTTTTTCAAGCCTGCTGATTTCTAACAAAACACTGAATTCTAGGAATTCCCTAGATTATCCAAGATGTTTCAACTAGTAAAACTGGCCACTAAAGTGGTTTTATTTTTTTTCTTCAAAATTCACACCTGGAAATATATTTTAATGCTTGCAAATGTATAAAAACTCAGGATAATTTTAACTACCTGATGTGATTTAGTACTTATTATTCCTAACACAGTTTGTATATAAAAACGATTTGTCAAAATGGGAGATATTTGTATGGAAGGAGGTGAAGGGCCCAAGAAAACATTTTAGAATAAATAAATATTAAAATATGTACGCAGCAACAGCAATATCCATGTGAGAGTTAATCACCACACATTGTGTTCTCATATTTCTCCAAATGGCAAAATTAAAATACTGACTTGGAATGAATCATAATGTCCAGATGAGTGTTGCATCAGTAAGATTTTCAATGCAGAGTGGAAGCAGGATGCTTCTGTTCATTATCTGATGTCTAAATCCAGAAGAAGACAGACAATTGCAAATGTTCTTCATAAAAACTGCTTTTTAATAAAAACATGCTATCCTGGGTTTACTTGTTAAACATGCTTCAGTAACATTTTAATGACATGGAATTCCTACACATGAGAAAAGCTCATTTGTTTTGAACATATCTTGGAACTCCACTTGAAATCACATTTTCTTTAATGAATCAGTGTTATTCTTAACTTGCATGTGACATGCATTGCCATTTTGGGAAATAATGGTGACAGTGTTATTGATATTTGTGCCTAGAAATCAAGTGATACTAAACTGATTTTAAAATAAATGCATTGAAAGAGAATGCAGAAGAAAGAATGATTTTTGTCATCCTAAGAACTGTTTCAAAAATGTTTTTAACAGTGGCATGGTACCTTAGGCAGCAATGCCTTAAGCAGTGTTCTCATTTGTTTTGATGAAATATCAGATTTCCTTCCTTAAATTCTTTCAATTTCAAATTTGATTTTGGTCTGGAAGTATTGTCAAAGTGAATGAGTGCTATTTGATAAGAAAATACCCAGAAAAAGCCTTCTTTAGCATGAGTTTCTCATTGCATTTATGGGTTCACTTCTACTTATGTACTTCTGTGTCATCTTGGAAAGCCTATATCGTATTGCCTGATTTTTCCCTTAGAAGTCTAACACAAATTTGTGGATTCAAACACCATAATAATCTATATAAATAGGTAGAATGTGGGTAGAATGAGGGAAAATAGTGAGATTCAACTTCCAGAGAAGTTTGTGAAAATGTTCACCCATGCACGATAGGAGACCTAATCTGGGGAAAGTGGAAAGGCTTGCTCTGAGGCAAAAAGAGTAAAGACTGGTAAAGGGATCTGTTTAGAAAACGCAGATTACATACTGAAAGAATAGAGAGAAACAATGCAGGGACTTTATTCAGAACATTGGATTGAATCCAGAAATATCATTGTCCCAACTGTATGTTTTCATGTTATCGTGATATGATGAAAACACAAAACCTGTTCTCTACTTGATTCCCTGATATTACAGGCAGTGTTATCATCCACATTTTATATATATTTTTTTTCAAGTAATCGAAGTAGCATGTCTGTGTTTGTACATTGTAGGTCTATGTAACTATAAAAATATATGGATTACTGGAAGTACATTTCCTTTGCAAATCCGATGTAATTGGAAAATTCACTAACCACAACACAAATATTCAGTTCTGAACCTTACCCTCCCTTCAATAACATGGTTAAGTTTGTCTTTAAAGCTCATATATTTAGATTGCTTACCGAAAAGCAAATCTAGAAAGTTAATTTGTGAGTTAAAAATAATATTGTTCTATTAATTATAAAGAGTATTGTAGAATTCAGAACTATTTTGGAAATGTAAATATATGAAAAAAGAATTTTTTTGTTTGCTTAATAAAATAGGGTTTGGAAGATATTACACTCAAATCTATTAAATAATTGAATTTATATCCAATATAAGTATCAGGTTGCCATGACATTACAGATACTATAGAGAAGCTTTTGGTACCAAAACTGCTGCTGTTAGGAATGTGCACTCTAAATAGGAATTGTATTACTGTTTTCCAGATGACAACAATGAATTTTCAGAACATTTTAAAGTAGTTTTGTTTAACCCCTTCTACAGTGAAATATCAAATAGAATTATAGTATAACAAAATAAGTTAGAAATATGTGTGTGCACGCAAGCACTAATAAAAAAGAGCAAGATTATAAGGAAGTATGATTAGGAATTACAAAGAATTTAAGGACAGATTCACAAAGTGTCTTATTAAAAGGCTTTTTTTCTGTCCCTCTCATGGGCTAAAAACTCAGAATGATCAGCTTTACTTCTTGGAAAAGAGTACTTGCAAAGGCCCCCTGAAGGTCTGAAACAGAAGTACCAAAGCTTTATAGTTTTAACTTTGTATACCTTTGGTTTAGAAATCAAATCATTTAGATATCCTTTAATGTCAGCTTGTAAAACACTAAATGGCTATGATACAAGATAATTTTTTTGTTTCTTAATGCAAACCGAATCTTTTTCCAAAACCAATTTCAAATGGCATCATTTCAGAGTATACAGGAGGTAGTTTCATTCCGAAGGTCACACCACTGATGAGAAGTTGTTCATCTCCAATGTGCTTTCACTTATAGCACTTTCCAAATAAAATATATATCTCAGTAGGACTCACTGAGTGCTGTGTGCTTGTGTAGCTTAAGACACACTTAATTTCTCTGATGAAATTATAACATGTATGGTCATTGGAACATTAGAATTAATCCAAGGATGACTCTTTGCCTTTGATCACTTCTAGGACGTTTTCCCATAGCAAACACCTTTAGCTTCTTTGTCTCTAAACAATAGGACAAGAGGAAATGACCTCAGGTTGCATCAGGGGAGGTTTAGGTTGGATAACAGGAAAAAAATTCTTCACCAGAAGAGAAGGGTTGTCAGGCATTGGAACAGTTTTTCCAAGGAAGTGGCTGTCACCATCTCTGGTGATACCACAAAGACATCTGCAAACTGCCTGCAGAAGTTATGCAGCTAAAAAGAATATAAACACCTAATATTGCAACATTGGTGGCAGCACAGAAAATTTTACAGGGGACTGGGATTCCTTTAAAAACAAAACAAGTGTGACTCATGGATCCCTGCCCACATATTTGCAAGCCCTAGGACATGTCTTCACATGCTCTGGGCTGAAAGCCAGGTGCCCAGATGCTCATTGTACCCAGGCAGCTCCTCCAATCTTGGTCTGCTTGCTGGATGCTTTGGAGCATGGTGGTCCTGGGCCAAACCTGCCCACCATTCTGGGTTTTCCCAGGCTGGCCACGCCTGCAGATCTGGGAGATCCTCTCTGCCCCCTGCTGAAGCCCACTGGAATGGCTCTCAGAATTTCTTTGCAACCTCTCCTCTGGATGTCCAGAGAAGCAGCATGTGGAGTGTGTGCAATGCTCAGGTTTTACAGACTGGTGTTGGGGCTATTAGCTCCTGCCACTTATTCTTCTCCAAGATTTGCTTTTCCTTTGCCTTCCACACCCACCTGCCCCCATCATTCCCTTCTTAGTGCTCCTGTTGGTGCTTTCAGCAAGAAAAAAACCTTTTCCTGCTGTTGAATGCCATGTACTGATGTCTTCCAAATTAGTAACTACATTATGTTGCTGTATTTGCTGTCCAGAATTTGCAAATTCTTAGGACAGTTATATAACAGCTCAGTTGGAAAAGGCCTGGAATGACCTGGGGAAAACATACCTGGGGTTATGCTTCATGCAGGCTGGACAGGTCTCTTCCTCATAAGCTCTTTGTGCTTCTTCCAGTGTCTTATGATTGGCAAACAACACGGGCTCTGATTCTTTGTAGAAGGTAATTTTTTGCCTACTGTGGGAGCAACAGCTGCTAGGAATCTTTGTGATCCATGTTCAGCTGTAATCTGAGTGGGAAGGAGGTAGACAAGCATGAGACTTTTCTGGGACAGATCAGCTCAGATGAGCACCAGTGAAGTGCAGAAATTTATTGTATCTATGGATAAATTTGGCTTTTCCTTCAGAGTCTGTTATTCTCTGGATAATTGTTTCCTGGTTTTGCTTCTGCACCTTAAAACCTTTTTTTGTCTTACTGTTAACTAAGTAGCCTGGAAGACTCTTAGAAGGACCCTTCTTAAATAAAGCTGATTTTTTTACAATTTGTAAAAATGATAGCAGATGATCTCTCCTTTAACAAGTCTTTGGCATTTTCATAAAGTTTCTAACAGCCTTGACCTTCAGCATTCCTTCTCTAACTTCCTCAGGTTGGATGCCAGAAATAAAAGCTTCCTCCTCTGAAGCTTCTTTCTTTTAGTGGCAGCTTAATAGGAACTTTTGACACAGCCTGCTCTTATGAGTACATCTCCATGGAGAGGTTGATTTTGGACCGACAAATCACAACAGCTACTGCTGAAGCCTTTGTGCTCTGACTGATAGCTAATCTAAAAGAAGGCTTTTAATTTTTAAGGGGGTTTTTTTTGTTGTTGTTTTGGTTTTTTTTTTTCTTTTTTTTTTAAGAACTATCCCTAAAAGACCTGTGCTCATTCATTGTCCTAGACACACAGCAACACAGTCAAGATGCATGGGATAGGATTTAATTAGGCTTCAGCTGTATTAACTCATCTGGGAGTTATCCAGCACTAATTCAAATAGGGCAGGTCATGATTTTCCTCTGGTGGAAGCCTGGATTGCTTCCTGATTAACATTATTGTCCACAAGATGAAGAAGTGGCCTGGTACCAAAAGCCTTGTGCAGCATCTGGGTGTTGGCACTTGTAATTACCGATGTCAACGCTCTCTGTGTCAGGGTACAGACAGGAAGGGAAGAGTATTATGATGGTGCTGTGAGGATTAGATGTGTTATCTTGTCTCAAAAAGGAAAAAAAAAAAAGAGAAACAGACTAATATTCTTTTTTTAAAAACAGTCACTTGTCACTGCTCTGTTAGAATGCTTAGCAATATTTCCCAACATCTGAGAATAAAAGCCAGTATATAAGAACTTTGCTGTAGGGAGTTTAAACCGTAGCTGAAACTAACACCAAGGTTCTGATCGTATTTCTTTGGCAGCCTCGAGCCTGTAAGCAGAAAGCAGACATCTCCTTACATGTCTACTTTTTCCCTCAACTTAGCACAGCAAGTAACTGCTAGGTATTTGTTTCCCCAAAAGAAATAATTATTCTGTTTCTGTGGTTTCTGCACTCCCACAGCTGCTTCTGGCTGAACATTTCTCTTAAATGAAGTAATTTCGACAGCAGCTTGTGTGCTTGGATTGTAGACTGAGAATGTGTACGAAATACATAAAAATTTTAAATTTGGGGAGGGATAGAAAGGAACTGGGGCAGATAGTGATGATGAAAGAGATATGATAAACCTTACAGTAGTTTTGCTAAATGAATTAAAAATTTCAGACTGAACTCTCACTTTACATCATAATATTTAGAAATTTTATATTGATCTGAATTATACAGCTGCTTTTTATATATTTATGAAGTAAAATGTTTTCTCTCACAAATTAATGAGGATGGTGTCACCTTACATGAAACATTCAAAAGGACAAGCAGCATTTTCTATTGAAACTAAGTTTGAGTTTAAAAAATAAATAAAAAGACTAATGATTCATAAGGTTCATGGAACTAACTCAGTAGAATTCCCACAATGAGAATGTTTGCTTTCTAGAGAAGTTTAGGAAATATTTTGGTTCATTAGAGATAACATCTGGTCAGCTGTAAGAAGTTTTTCTTACTTCAAAAATGTTTTTATAGGAGACTCCGCTAATGCAGATATTTCCACTGGCAGCTGGTTCTAAACTGAGGATAATGGATTCATCTATCAAGGGAAACAGTATACATATTCAATCTCTTGCCACCGAAGTTATAAGGATTTCATGTAAATGTGAAAAGAAAGGAGTATAACAGATGACTTCAGGCTTGCTTAATACTCTTTCTCTGATTTTTCAACTCCAGGCATATAAAAGTGTTGTGCATTTATCTTCTAATGTTGATACATATTTTAGCAACTCAGTATACAATTGGTTCTGCTAAAAATCCTATCAGCCCTTCTGCTATACATAATATTTTCTTGAGAATGTTTTTTCATTTATTTCACTGTTTTCAGCTAAATGTCCAAGGTAACATTACCAGACTCACACAGAATTTTGTCACTTGTCAGCTTATGCCCATTGTTGGAACACTTAGCTTGGTAAATGGAGAGATACATACATCAGATTCATACAGATTCAATTTTCAATCTGTTTCATCCACTAAGATTTATCTTTCCATTCAGTGATCTTTTCTGATTTTAAAGATGTCTCACCTCAAGCATATCAAATTATATGATATCTATTATGTCAATTAGGTAGTTTCAGGGATCCTAAAGACTGGTTTGCTATTGAAAACTGAGTTTTGATGTATCTTATGCTATGGTCTTTTTGCTGGATGTTAATTTTGGCAATGGTTTCACTCTGTAATGCTGCAGCTTTTTTCTTCTCTTTTATTTTTCTATGGATCCTTTAGCTCAAAACAATTGCAATTCAATTTTCTCTAGTTTGCATTGCTTCCCTAGATTTTTTCTCTTGCTGTCAGTGAATTGGTACTAGAGCAGAAAGGATTGTATTTTATATCTAATACCAGAGTCTTTTTATTAAGTAGAATAATTTGTATGTACACATGTAATATACAGAGATACATATTCAGGGAAAAATAATGTAAAAATATTATTAATAAGCAAAGTAATTAATTTAAAAGATGAGAAATACCTTAATGAAGATTTTTTCATGCAAGCTTAATTGGCCTTTCCATGAGTATTATCTTCCTTAATTAGATGATCAGTCTCTCCTTCCCCTCTCAGAGTCCATGCACAAGGTGCCCTGTGTGAGTGCATGTGCAGATATTCACAGTATCCCTGTTACTGACATAAAGGGGGATGCTGGTTCAAACCTCAGGAGCTACAGCTTTGTAAGGATGATGGATCCCACCCTCTGGGGGGCCAGGGGTTATGTATGGAAGGGAGGAGTGGTGGTCCCTGGACCATCCACAGAGAACAGTTCACTCCACTGGACAGTGTGCAGCCTCTAAACTGCCTCAGTTAGCAATGACTCCCTTTGGTAAGGTCCCCTTCAGAGACTTCTTGTAGGTCATGGTGAGCAAAAAATGCTTCAACCCATGAGCCTTTGCAATCCTATGTTAATGTTTTGTACCCTATTGGCTATTCCCCTTGTTCCTGGTTTTTAGCCCTCCTGATTGGTTCCTTTTTGGATGCTTTCCCTGATTTGTCCCTTTTCCAATTCCTTTCCCCATTGTTCAAGTTATGAAACCCCACCCCCTGGCTACCCTATATAATCCCTCTCCCCTTAGGCTATTTGGGTCTTTCTTCTTTGGACCTCGTGGAATAAAGAAGCTGTCCTGGAGATCAGAAAGACCCAATCGTGCTTTTACTCCTGTGTCGCCAGGGGTGGCAAGCGCGGCTCTGCTGCTCAGGTAGCTTCACAAAAGAGCAAATCATTGCACTTGAGAGTTCATAAAAGAGCAAATGACTCTTCACCTGAGAGTGCACAAAGAACTAATCACTCTATGCCTGAGAGTGCCTATGCCTCCATTGATCCAGGTGTCTTTTTAAAGATGCTCCTGACGAGGAAGGTTGCGGCACCTCCACCACCGGACCTGACCGCCACAGGGAGGAACTCTGTGGGGAGGCTGACACAGTGTCTGTGGAGTCTCAGCTGCAGGGCTGGGTGCACACACATGCACACCTCTCTGGAGGAGTGGCATCTCTTTCCCCTGCCTCGGCATGTTTCAAGGTGGATGAAGTGTCACTTGCCGCTAGGGAACAACAAACAGGCAGTTTCAGCAAAGAATTCCTAAGCAAGTTACTGTTACCCTCCTTTTAGAGATGTGGAAGGGAAGCACTGAGAATTTAGATTGAAATTTTTGTGTAGGAAAGTAGGTAGGTCAAACTTGTCTGGAGTAGGTGATTTTGTGTGCTCAAAGGACTGTTGTCCTTGTTTTCCAGTGCTGCTCTGAATGGTCAGTTTGACCAAATCTCTACCTCTCAGAGTAGGCATCCTGAAAAATGGATGACTGCATACTTATGCTAACTTAAGTTCTTATACTTATCCTGCATTAAGTGGCAACTTTGTGGGATAAAGTCCAGGTTTCTAAAGCAGCACATGCCTGCACTAATGTTCCCAACAGTTAGCATCAACACACAAGTCTGTGTGTAAGATAAAATGGTGTCGGTATTTTATTCTCCTTTGTGTATGCTACTTTATGTCAGAGGAACAAGAAGCATGTTTTTCCACTGAGATCAAAAACTGTTTTCTGGGTGAGAGGGGAATGGTGTGACTCAGGAAACCCTGCAAAATTCCAAAATCTGAAATAGACATTTGCTGTCTGCAGTAAATATCTCTTATCATCTCTTGTCTGATGATATTCTTGACCTACTCCTGCCTCTGCTTTCTACTCCCTTTCCATGTCCCTGTCAGCTTTGTCTTTTGATTCCAGTCTCATCCTTTCCGTACTCTACCTATTTCTTAAATTTATGTGAAATATTATTTTTAAAAAAATACATTTTTTAAATATGTACCCTGCCAATTTTTGCAACAAAATAGAATTGTTAAAATTCAGTGTAAAAGGAGAGGATTTTTCATTGTCACTTTCTGCTTTGCTAATAATTTCTCAAAGCAAAATTCAGATTCTGTCTTTCGGTTCTAATGCGTATTTATCAATTTTCATACTATAACTATTGCTCTGTGGGCTTTACAGTCTTAGCTCATTGATATTCAACATGACTCTTCCTACTCTTCCAGAAATTAACTAACTTTGCCAAATTTTAACCGTGGATAAATACAAGAAAAATATGCTAGTATCATTTAGAAGAGTACCTTACTTGATTTGTTCTTTTGAATGTAGATGGTAAAGTCTTGTATAATTCTGAAGTTTAGTAAATGATACCTGGTGAGTAACGTTGCCTGGAAAATGTGGTTCATCGTTAAGCCCGCAATGAAACAAAAGATGTGTAATTTTGCTTTGCGGGTTTCAAAGATTCTCCTTCATGGCACATGCTGCATTATAAAATAGTGTTTTGTAGGTATCTCTTTCAACAGTTTCTGTTTCAGGAACACCTAACCTTCCTCTGAACTAAAACAACAAAAGGCCCTTTTTAATTCAATTTAGTAGAGGGCAAAAGGCAAGCCGTCCTTTTTTTTAAAAAAAACCTTCTTTTTCCGGAATGGTTTTGATATCACACACAGCGAACTCACTATTCAACTGGGAAGCATGAACAGAGCAATCAACCTGACATATTTTGGAATTGTATTTAGGTATGTGAAAGGGCTGAAATTTTCCTGGATCTACTATCCTTAAGTAAGCATGAAAATGGAAAGTGTTTCTAGTATGTGTGCAAGTTCACATTTGTAAAATACATGTTCCTTTCAAATAATAATGCATTTCAAGTTAGTTTGAAGAAAGAATTCTGTCTTTAAAAAGTAATTAAAATGAGGATGAAGTATATCTGACTTCTTGCTGTTAAAAATTATGCATTGCCATTTCTCCCTAATAAGCAATCGAGAAAATCAAGAAATCTGTGTCACATTCCTTAATTTTCCCATACAGTGTATAAGCAGGAGAATACTATATAATCCTGATTGAAAACATGGTCACTGAAGATTGTTTAATGATATCATGAAGAAAATGAGGATCAAAGCTATGTGCTTTGTACTTTCTTTATTTTGCTAAGACTTAGGAAACAACCTAGAATTGCCAGAAAACTCTTGCCTTCACTCAGACTGCCAGTCTTTAAGTCTCCTGCGAGGTGAGCCACATTTATCTACATCACATGTAGATGTGGCACTTGGGGATATGGTTTAGTCCTGGGTTTGGCAGTGTTGGGTCATCGACTGACCTTGGAGCTCTTTTCCCACCTAAATAATTTTATAATTTTATTAACTTTTTTTCATGTCTTTTCCTAATCTTTCCTACCCCAAAAGAAACTAACAAAGCTGATTTTCTAGAGGAGGTACAAAAATTCCTTCTGCTTCCTGCTTTGGGTGTGCAGGTTCTTTTCTGCAGCTGTTCTTCCATCCCCAAGCAGATCAGCTGTTTACTGCTTGTGGTTGCACAACATATACATTGCTTCTACAAGGGAGGATTAGTGAAGGCAGTTGATGCTACTTTTTGTTTGTTCAGGTTTTTTTGGTCTTCATTATTCCTCTATCCACTTTGAACTTGTGCCAGTAATTTACAATAGGGTGTCACACGCTTGTCAGGCAAGTTACTATAGTAATTTGTGAAACAGTTCTAAGCAGGATTATCAACATGGGACTCTTTATTTTTTTCTTTTCCCTAACTATATTTTTACTATAATTATAGTTTTTTTCACACTAGCCAGGAAAACCAGGAATGATTTGCTTAGAGTGTAGATTCAGTCTTGGTGAGATGAATCCTAGAGTCTTCTTCAGAAGGTTCATTGCTTTTTTTTATAAGTAGTTTATTTGAAGTATTTAAAAATCATTTCTTTCCCTTTAGAAATACATTTTCCTGCTGAATTGTGTTATACAGGAGTGAGTCAATTTATTTAAATTACTATTCTGCATGTTGGAGATAAAAATAAATATATAAATAAATCACCAATTTCAGACATCTGTGACAGAGTTTCTGAATGGAACAATAGGAATAGTTAAACTGAAAAAAATTGAGAAAATAATACATGCTCACCTTTTAATTCTTTAAGCTTAAATGTGAAATGCTACCTCAAAAGGCAAGAGTGAACTCACCTCTGGCATTTAAAATCACTGTTTTGCTTTCAAGAATGTCTGTTTGAGTTAATTAGTTTAATGTCCTGATTTCTATTTAAGTAAACATAAATGAACAACAGAGTATTATTCCTGTGCAGTCCATGCTGATGAAACTACCTTACAATGAGAATATTATATTGAAAGATTGACACCTCAAACAAAACCAGATAGATTTTCTATAAGTAAAGTGTTCCATGCCTTTTTCCTCCTTCATTCAATTCAGCAGAACTTCCTTCAAAGGCAGACTTGAAGATTTCCAAAAAGGTAGAAGTGCCCAATTTGAGACATTAGAGAAAGTCTGAATTGAAGAGAAAGTACCTGAATTGTCCAGGTTTTATGTAATAGGAAAAAGCATTTAACTCTGTGTTTTCAAGATTTTTTTTCAGTGTTTAGGGTGTATTTGTATGGGGACTTCCAGACACTCAAACTGTCTAGAAAATTCACATGTACGTCCAGGTCTAGTCCAGAACATGTCTGTCAATGTTCTTAATACATTCATTTTTCCTTATTTTCACTTAGGCATAAAATAAGATCACTAGAGGAGCTGTCTTCACACAGAATATATTTTTCAGCAAATTACTTGTATGCCTTTAATTCCACAATGTGCAATTGAAAACTAAATATGTGATCAGTAAGTTCTCAACAGGTTCAGGTAAATAAAATAGGATTGCTTTTCTTTTTTCCCCTCTGGATTTGATTCAAATAGCTTGGATACCTTGCCTCTGAAAGGAAAATAGCTTTTGGAAGAGTTAAGTTTTGGAGGTTGATATCTTATGAAAGTAAAAACATATGAAGGAGACTGGCATAACCACAAAGCTGTAACTAAAAATCTCTCACTGTTGTCTGTCACGTGTAGATAAGCAGCACTAATGTCAGTGTTGATTCTGGCTTACAAACATCTATATAATTTTTTTTTTTACTTCAATATAAGGATTTTGTTTTCCTTTTTAATTCAAGTCAGGAATAAGATTTGATTTCCATTCTCTTCTCTGCTATCCATTGCTTCTTGGTCATTGTCTCTTCCTTTTGCAACGTATATTAATGTGATAAAGTGGATAAGGAATATGCAGCATCCCCAATACATATTTTTTACTTATTTCCATTGCTTTCTCTCTGTTTCATTCCACACAAACTTACTTTCCCTCTCATTATTTCAGGTGTATTTTTTAGTAAAAAAAGAGTTTACATAAATGTGAAATACAAGTGAGAATGCAGTAGAGTTGATTTTTAATCAAATATTTTTATATTTGTTTGTTATTTTATTGTTTTATTTCATAGTAACTCTTTGTGAGGATTTTTTTCAGTTAATTATGAGGAAGAAAAATTTAAATTATTTTTAGTACATGGAATTGTGCTTATATGAACATGTGAGGATTATTGTTTGGAAGCCCTGAATTAGCTTTTTAGGTCTATATAAGAACAACTTGAAGTTAGGTTTTAATAGGATTTATTACCATTGTTAGTCTAAACCCCATTTTGTCTAAACCACAATTGCAAAACTCTGCTCGAGAGAAAGGCCGTGAAATATGCCTCTTATGAGGTAACCCATCTTCAAAATAATGTATTACTCCCACAAAAACATCGGGAAGATGAAAAAAATATAGTATCAGTCTTTTAATCCTTTGGCCACCTCCAAAATTATCAGAAAAATAAAAATATCGTTTTCAAAACATTAAAAAAAAATCCTGGCAAATAGAGTTGGTGGTAGGGTAGAGTTTGCATGAATAGCTTAGGAATAGGAGGATTATTTATAATTATTACATCTGATACGTTACTCTGTCCCAATATAATGACTGTGCTGTTCAGACAACATAGATGAGTTAAGATTTCAGACACACATGAGAAAAAAGGAAGGTAGAAACCACCCAGCCTGTAAAGACAGTTTAGGCTTTGGCATCATGTTTTATTATAAGTCCATCCCAAGACTCACACCCTGTACCTGAGTGTGTTATCCAAACTCTTCTTGAACTCTGTCAGGCTTGGTGCTGTGGCCACTTTCTTGGGGAGATTTTTCCAGTGCCCAGGCACCCTTAGGGTGAAGAACCTTTTCCCAATACCCATCCTGAGCAAGCCCTGACCCAATTTCAGCTGGTTTCCATGAGTCCTTTCACTGGTCATGAGAGTGAAGAGACCTGTTCCTGTCCCTCCTCTTCCCTTCACAAGGATGTGGAAGACCACAGTGAGATTCCCCCCTCAGTCTCCTCCAGGCTGGACAAACCAAGTGACCTCAGCCACCCCTCATAAGGCCTCCCCTCAAAGCCCTTCACCATCCTCCTTGATGTGGAGGCCCTCCTTTGGACCTCTTCTAATGCTTTAATGTCTTTTTTACATTGTGGCACCCAAACCTGCCCCTAGCACTGGGATGAGGCCACTCCAGTGCAGAGCAGAGGGGACAATCCCCTCCCTTGCCCAGCTGGCCATGCAGATGGGAACAGGGCTGAGCCTATGAATCACTGTTCCTGTTTACCCTTTCACATTTTTTTTTTCAAACTGGTGTGTGAGAAAATGAGAGAGGACTTGATAGGCATAATCAGTTACTCCCAGAGAGCAGTCCCATGGAAATCCAGCCATGAGTTCAGCAACTTGTTGCAGAATCCAGCAGAAGTGAGCAGCCCTAGGGAGTCCATGGGCTGGCATAGCACGTAACAGATAGGACAAGGGACATTTGTTTAGCTGTGCTGAGCAGATTGAACTCAGCTTGTGGGATCTGACAATTTTAATCCAGGTACAATAAACACCTGCCTATGAAGCATGGGAAGGGAATTATAAGTATTCAAAAAAAAATAGAACTAAGAGTACATTTCACAACTTTTGTTTGGGAGGTCTTCTTTTCACAGTTAATGAGAATTTTATTTCTTACTTCTTATATCTGTTTTACTAAGATAATGTTAGATATAAATATTGGAAAGTATTGAAGCACATGAGCATATGTGAGATGCTGTCATGATGTAACTGTCTCTATTGTTACATTTAAGATTCCAAATAACATTATGTGGTTTTCCCTGGGAGAAAGAAATCATGCTTTCAGATATTTGGGTTTTTTTTTCATGTTTGCTTTTGTTTTCAGTCCTCCACTTCAGCTCTGAGTGTTATCAAAAAATAATGACAAATGCAAGTTTTCTACATCCTGTTCCTATGCATCATTTACTGCACCAACCATGGTTCTTTTTTTCTTAAAAAAAACACCATACAACCCCACAAACCCTTTTTTTTTTTTTTCCAAAGAAAGATCTTTGTCTTGCTTGCTCTTCTCCAAAAGCTTGTATTGACTAGCAGTGATGCAGAATGTCATGCAAATGCTTGCTACTACTTAGGAGCTATGCTTACTTAGCCTCAGTTCTATTAATAATGGTGTGAAAATAACAGTGCTATAATAAGCAAAGCTGTAAATGCAGGTCTAATAATTTTATGCTGCCATCTAGTTTATAGGCTTTATGGAGACTGCAGTTAGAATGTTATGAAGAGTTATACAGATCTTTAATTGCACAATCTTTTAAATTATGCAGTCCATGAACACAGTTTTTTCCAGTGCTTCATACTGAAGCAGTTAATTTTATATCCCCATAGTTCCAGATATCAAAGAGTTTCTTTTAAGAAGTCTGTGTTTTCATATCAGCCAAGTTCTGAGGTTTTCTGATTTTCTTTTTTCTTGAATGCTTCTTTCATAGCTACATTCTGAAAATGGCTACGTGCAAAATTGCCCCAAGTTTTAATTTTCAAAGTCTAAAGTTACACTAGAAAAAAATTACTTATATTTTCTTATTGGAGAGAGTGAGTGAGTGGTAATTTGGTACGTGCCAGCATATGATCTATAATGACCCCATAAAAAATCAGAAAGGTCTTTCTTTTTTCCCCCTCACCATTGATAGGAAGTAGTTGTAGCTCAGTGTTTACTAAATGTGGTTTTGATTAAATAAATAAATGAATAAATAAATAAATTTATCAATTATGATACCTGTTTTCAGGTATGAAATGTAGGTCCTAATGTGTATAAGAAGAGGATTTTATATTTGCCTACCCTTCTGAAAACATTATCCGTGCTTGATTTGGTATGGATTTCACGGTTAGTCAGTTCTGCAGAGCCAATTCCCAGAGAGGACTAGGGGTCAGTCTAGGGCTGAGCTCATGAACCTTCTGGGAAAGAAAATGACCTTTAACAAGCAAAATTTGCATTGCATTAAAAGTATATCCTACTGTGCAAGCTGGGTAAATTTTTAATGTATGTTGGCATGTATTTTTGAATACAGTAGAAGTATTTTTCGCATCCAGAGAAACGTGTTTCCAATGTGTGTCAGTGGGAAGTGAAAGGGGAATGACACAAGGACTGGAGACAGCTTATTTATATATTTTTTTGAAACTTCCCACAAAAACGTGATTAGATTACATGAATTCTCTTAAGAATCTGTTCCTCTTTCTCTCCCACCTTATCAATTATGCATGCAAGTGCCTGCAGTATATATACTTTGTGTACTGAGAAAATGACCCAGAGGATATCTACATTTTCCTTGGGAAAACAAGCTAAAAGCAAACAAATATAGTTTACCTCAAGACACTTTATACTTTGCTGAGATTGGGTGATGATGTGCTCAGTTGTAACTGGTAGGGAAGTAAAGTCTCTGAAAATAAACTCAAGATTGAAAGACTGCGATGACAGGAAGAAAAAAAAATAAAATAAAAGGAATAATTATGCCTAAATTGACTGTCCTCTGCTTTAACAGCTATGGCCAGCCTTTCTCCAACACACATTTTCAATCACAATCCACGGAGGTAGATGAAAAATCCTTTAATTATGTTTGAATTCTTTGAACTGTAACCTCAAAATAATGTATTCACAACTCAGTCTTTGGTTTTATGGGGTAAAGTAATCTTCCACAGAATACCATTTCTGTGTTGTTTCTTCGCTGTGGAAAGATGGATTTTTGAAAGGTGGAAGAAGGTTTTTTAAAAATCTGAGTTCAGAAAAATGCCTTTGAGTGAAAAACAACAACAGATGTCTGATTATTCCATGGAAACCTTATTGTCATTCATTCTAAATCTCCTCTTGATATAATTTAACATAAATAACTCTGAATAAGTAAAATAGAGGATGAAAAATGTCATTTGACAGAGACAAAGTTATAAGGCAGTTTAAAGTGGTTTCAGGATTTTACTAGCTGAATTAAATGTTTACTGCAGGTGTACGGATGTTTCATCCGGAGCAAAAGGCACATTGAAGCTTTTGTCATTTATATGTATTGGCATAAACACACAATTCCCCCTCCCAATCATAAACAGAAATATATATCAATTGTATTCTAAGGTGTTGAGAGAATAACAGTGAAATAACAAGTCTTACTGCCTTCAAGAATTCCTATTACATGTAAGAGAATTTTTGTAGGCAGTCATGCTCTGTGCACGAAAGCACAGGAGTAGAATTTTTATTAGAAACCAAGCAAATTAACAGTATTCTTCCTAATTAATATTAAGGAATATTGAAAGTGCTAGAAATAAGGGTAGACTGTAAGACAAAAGGATAGAAAAGCAATAATGTTCTAGAGAAATAGCTAATTTTACATTATTAGTTGAAAAAAAATTAAATTATTCACCAATACTTAAGGGTTAGGCTTCAATTAAAATTTCATTTCTTCATGTCTTTAAAAATTATAATGAATGGTTAATGCCTAACAATTCTCATAAGTACAGTAGTAACTAATGATGCAACTCATAAAAATAAAAATCTTAGGTGAATCTTACAAGAAAATTTAGCATCTGTCATTTCTCATTTTTATCTGAATTCTTTGAAAGGAAATGTTGCATACTTGCATACAGAAAAAAAAAATTATCTGTTACCTTTTAAATTAGTGAAAAGGTTTTTCCACTGGAGTGGAAATATGAGATTTGGGTTACAAAACAGTGAGATTTCTATTAAGGGATAGGCTAGAGTTCAATTATACTTTCTGACTTTCTTGGTAATATCTACAGTTATTTATGTTAGTTGTTAAAGTGTTTACATTGATTTATGTATTTCACATATTTTAAAAAAACTTTTTTTATGCGTTTTTTTTTTTCCTTGTCATTATTTCCTTGGTGCGATACTGAAATACATCTTGAAGAATTGAAAACCACTTTCGTTTTTCTGGTTTTATCTTCCTCTGCACAAGATAGAAATTTAAATCCAAGTATGATGAATTCTGCTATTAATTTTAGGGACTTTGTTTCTCCTTAATCTGCTAGACTGTTTGCTAGAGAATAAGGGGCTGTGCTTCCTGAATAAGTCTCTTGTGTCTAGATCCACTTGGATCTAAGGGCGACGTAGATGATTGGTTGCGTGTAGACTTCAGGGACCAGCTCCAGGTCTTTGGACTTCATCTGCCTTGTTTTAGTTACCTGAAGTTTTCATGAACCTTACTGCTTCTGTACGTCTTATTTGGGAAAGAGAAATATCAGTATTTCCATGGATGAGGTATGAAATTGTTATCAAGGTATTTTAGATATAATTAAGTTCTTGAGTATGCCATGTTAAGTTTTCCTTAACATACCGCTTATATAACTTTCCCTTATCATACAATTTATTTTTCTTATTGCATATAGCTTATATTAATTTTGATTTTTTTCCTAACTGTATAGTTAGAAAATAGTTCTAACAGTATTGTACGGTTTTAGCTCTCAAAAGGGTGAAACAATCAGCTTTCATTAGGAAAATATGTACTGTGATGAAATATATAATGAAATATAAAACCTTCAAAGAAAACTAAAAAAAAATCCATATAACACCTTAAAATAAGTCTTAATGAAAGGTTCCTTTTTCCTAGCTCACAAAAAAAGGAATAAATTGCAATTGAACTCTTCAACAAACTTTTCAGCTTGATGGATTGAGTTGAATGGATCTCTTTTTACCTGGATTATCGCTCCATGGGTATTGAAATAATGTTCCTTGTGAACTGAAATTTCATCTTTGGTAATAAAGGGAACTGACAGAGCTTTTTAGAAGTTAGCATCATTATTATGAACCCTTTTCCTATCTTGGCATTAAACTATAAGAGCCAATTATGTCGTGTCATTATTTTGACAATTAATGCTTCAAACAAATATGTTAAAATAACTCTAAATTAAGAATATGGTAGCTATTAATTTATAGTTTATCATTCCTTTTAGTCATACCTTAAAACTGAATCTTTAAGGACATAATAAGGTGTTTATTTGGTATTGCTTTTATTGTATCAGAGAAGTTCCTGGCTCTACACCATAAAATGGCATGGCTTTCTATAAATTCCAAAAGTCTAGTTCCAACTATTGCCAGCTTCTGTGTCACCAGACTGGAGCTTCCTACAAATACTAAGTAAGAGTTTGAAAATGTGCAAGAGGATGAAAATGTGCAAGAGTCACAGGTGTATACACATAGCTCTTAATTACAAAGAAACCGTTCCCAAACTGAAAAGGAGTGGTAAAGAACATGATAAAAACTAGTAAAAGGGCAAATCCTAAAGCTGAAAGCTAACAAAGCAAATTAAAGTTGAGTTTCAATACTGAAACCATATGTACTGTTGGTGTACTAGGCAAATGAACATTTGTGAGTTGTATCTTTTATTGTAACATCATCAGCTATAGAAATGGAATAGTTATTATTAAATATGTTTTCTCTTTAGATTTGTATTAGACCAATTTTGCATATCCTCTAAAATTTCCAGTCTGTTTTCTATTTCCTGATACCAATGCTTTATTCATTTGATGCTAGATCAGGCTTGTACCATAAAAGATGAGGAAGGAACAAATTCAGTCAAAGCCAAACACCTGAGGTATTGAGGCATGTACAAAATTTTGTACATTGAAAATATGATTTTTTTTTCAGCAAGTGGGAGAATACCAGGAGGAAATAGGATCTGCCAGGCTGTTCCTGGGGACACAGCACGTTCCTTGTTCTGTATTTGATCTATAACTTTTCACAGTTCAAATTGCAGTGATAAGCATGAAATAAAAATTAGAAGTGACAGAATTTGGCTGCAGCCTTTGAGAACATTTGCTCATTTGATAGCACTTGGTGAACACGAGGTCAGCATAATGTCCCAGAAAATGGCATTTTATCCCATAAAATACAGTTACGCTTATTGCTTAACTACCTGTAAAGTTCTCTGACAGAATCAAAGCTTAAAGATCAAACTTGCTTAATCTGCATGTGGCAACTAGTGGAGCTAAAGTACTAAACACATTATTCCATCTCTTCATCAGTAAGGCTGCACACAGGTTTTACAGAATTGATTGAAAATCTTCAGCTAGGATTGTGTGAAAATGTGAAGTGGAACATTGATTAAATAGTTATATTTTAAGTAAGTTACTTGAATATCCTCATTTTTTCACTCTCCAGTCTTCTTTCCAATGAAGTTCAGCACTTTTACCTTCTGACTATTGAAACTCTTCAGAGAAAACCCCACTTCTTTGGTAGTAATCAGAGCCCTGAACGGCATGGGATCGTTTCCCTGGTTTGGTAGGTTCTCACATTAAAAGATACTTGATTTTTTTTTCTGGGTTTTCTACAATTAAATTATGTCTGAAAAGTAGTTTAGAATAAAGTCTTCAAACAGAGGTCCAGGCTGCAGTCAGCAAAATTGTTTGAAGGGTAACAGTGTGACTTGAAGGACAGGCCCATACTGGGGAGATTTCAAAGGACTGGAAAAGGTCACACTAAGGGAGAAGGGGCTTGCAGGTTAAAAAAAAGACAGAATAGAAGGATGAACCGAGGAGGTGAAAAGGACAATAGGTCTGCAGAATATAATACACAGTGAAAATTGAATCCATAAAAGATGGAAAGCAACACAGGAATAATAAAGATATACTACCTGTGTGCTACAAAGTCCAGTGAAAAATTAAGGGGGAGATTCTTTCAAAAAAGGCTATTTGAAGACAAAGTGAGGCTATAGAAAAAATTTTGTAGATCATGATCAGAAAGCTTAGAAAATATGGGAGAAAAAATAAAAGGGAAGTCTCTGAAGTAATATAATTGACAAGGTTGACAGCCTCCTAACCAAACTGACAAAGATAATGAGCATGTGGAGTAGCACATTTTTAAATCTGTTGAACAAATGTAATACTTGAGAATGCAAAATGCATTAATGAGCTTATTTGCGATGCCACTGACCATAGTAAATTTCAGAAGGGAAACCAAGCTTCTTTGAGAAACACTCCAGGAGAACTAAACCAGAAAGATTTTTGCTTTGTAAGAGCATAACTCTGGAAAAGAAGTTAGGTGACCAATTCTTTAAATTTGTCAGTGTTTATTAAGTGGATTAAAATGCTACATGAAACCCAGATATTGAACAATAGCCATTCCAAGCACTTGCCTTGAGTTTCTACATACAAATGTGGAATTAACACATAGTGATATATACACTAAAGCAAAAGTGATGATTATAAATTACATTTTATAATGCAGCTTTTTTAAGCTGAAGAAGCATTACCAGTAGAAGTAAAACCTAAAGAAGCAGAACCAGTTGTGGGTTTTTTCCTGTGGCTTTAACTCTGGTCTTGAGAAATACTAAAGTTATTGTGGTGTTATTTGTTGAAGATGGTAGACATGAGTCTAGACATTATCTAGAAAAAGATACAGGGTGTTTCCTCTTTTGGTATGAATCTGGCACTACTTAAAAAGCTAATTTTGATGTGCCTGGTGAGAGTGTGGAGCCAAGCTCTTTTTAGTGATACTCAGTGGCAGGCAATGGGCACAAGCTGAAAACACAGCTTGTGAGGAGTCTGTGTTGTCCCCTCTCAGATCCTGGGGTGCCACTGGGATTTGTTTTACATCCATAGATGTGTAATTACTGTGTGTATTTTTTTCTCACTAGCATTAACCTGTCAGAATGCATTAGCGAAGACTTGTGTTCTTAGGATAGTTAACCTTTGTAACGATCTTCAATGAATGAAGAAGGAATTGAATATTCAAAATGTGGTTTTGAATACCAGCAGTGGCTGGTTCATCTTAAATGATCTTGAATGTGTTTGGTATTAAATGAAATTAATATATAGCAGTAATGATGACACCAATTTTCATAACTTTTAAGTTGACCTGTGCCCTTTTTTACCTCATCATGTTTGAAATCACATTGGAATCTAGGTATTTGTGCAAGGGTTTTTCAAACAAAGATGAGTTTTCATGATGGTAAAGGACTATCACTCATGACCCTTTTACTTGATTTTTTTCTTCTTTACAAGGTGCCCAAGATTTTAATTATTCTTAAAAATGGTTTGGTAAGTTCACCTTCATATAGGTAATACCAGATTAAAAAGTGAAATTACTCTTTCAGTCTTCCTAGTCATCAATCCTTTTTTGCCTTTCCGTTCTTTATTTTTTATTTTTTATCTATGTCTCTAGAGTACCTAATTTTGATAGAAAATGTTCTTAATCTCTAGACTCTGATGTCTGTGAGTCTCAATCATATTGCTGTTGATGGTTCAGCCATGTTAATGGTTATAAATATTTAACAGTAGGTGCCATTAGACTAATTAGTGATAAATGCTTCTAATAATTTCAAATGTGGACTCTTACAAAATTTTCCTGTGCGATAATTGGCACATAAAATGTATTAAAAAAACCCAAACAAACACATAAAAATCTGTTTTACAAATAACTTCCTTCTATTGTACCATCTCTCAGCTCGGCCATCTACCAGTACAACTGCAAGATTGGAAAGATAGAAAAGATATAAATGTTAAAGCACAGAAATATGTCTACAAACTATATCTGAAATTGTGCAGTTGGTAGACTGTTACTCAGAAGCCTTGACACAGAATAATAATACACACAAGTGTGATTGTGGGGTGTGCAGCTGTGAAGGAGCTTCAATCCCAGCTCAGGTGATGGACTGTGACTGCCAGAGTAGCTCCTGGGTGACCAGACCAGCGAAGTTCCTTTCACAATTGGAAGCTGTTAATCCCTTGTTTCGCAGATAGCTGCAGTTATGGTGAAATTTGTTGATGATGTATAGGATTTTTAGGTATGTGATTAGATGGTAGAGTGAAACAGTTGTTGATATGAAAACTTTGACACAAAACTAGCAGTTACTTGTAACTACAATGATTTAATGCCAAATAGACATACTTCAAGAAGATTTTCTATGTGCTTACATATTTTCTATGTGTTTCACAGTGTTTCCAACTTGTGGATGCTGGTGGGTATTAGTCAGTAATTAGTGAGATAAGTGTTCAGGCATCATGGCACTAACACTCAGCAAGGTGGTCATCTCCCCTTCCCCACCAAGAGCCATCCATCAGGATCTTGTCTGACACCATTTGCTTTATTTAAACTATTGAGTGCTTATATTTTTTCATGGAAATATGATAAGCTTGTTCTAGATCTGCCTGTTATGCTGTTTGCAGTATCTGCCTGACACTTAACAATACCAGTCAGAAAGTAGTCAGGTGTTTGTTCCTCTATGTTTGCTTTTCAAAATCATTGCTGACCTTTTATAACTGAATTCAAGTGGTTCTTTGCATAGCCACCTTTACTGAGCCTCAGCACCTTGCCTCTGTTTGGTGAGATAAAGCAAGTAAACACAATTTTCCCTGTTAGGAATTGGTGACAGCCAGCTGGAGTTCTCAAAGGAACTGTGTGGAAGGGGTGGGAGATCTGCAAGGTGGTAACGGGAGAGCAGGCAGAGTCTGTGGGCAGAAGTGATGGTATTGTGTCACATCATATGCATTTTGGAGGGATCCAGGATTCTTCTTGAATTTCAGGACTCTTGGAAGCATAAGTTTTCCTGCTGGTTTTACTGAGTTTTTTCATTCTTTTAAGAATCTCTGTGCTGTTTAAGACCACAAAGTTTGCATGTTTTTATCTTGTTTCCCTAATAATGTACTTTGCTAAGACAAAGACCTTACAAAATCAGAGCTGCGAGTATCATTTCAGTGTGGCTTTTTCAGGTGGCAATTTCAGGTTCAATTTCTATAAATATTTGTGAGATAGAAAATGATACAAAGTTATATGTTTCAGGTACCCTAGAATTTTATGTCAAATGGATGAAGACCTTGTGCTCAATACAGAGTGAGTTCTTGGGGAGGGACTGATATGGCAGATTGAATTTCCACTTAAAATAGGGAGAGCTGTAGATGTTCTTTGGTCATTTCAGTCTTACCATATTTCAACATGTTCAATGAAATAAAAAGGAAATTAACAATACCCTGCTAAAACCCTTTTGTAAAAGCATCTTTTCAAAGCACCAAATTTACTTCAGGCTTCCTTAAGAATGTAAATTTAACAACAACAAAAAACTAAGAACAATTAAACCTTGAGAATGAGTGGGTATTCCTAAAGAAATTAGGAAATGACGCCCTTCTTTTTCCTGTGGATTTTTTCGTAAAGCAGTTCCATCAGTAACTCAAAAGCATTGTGTGTCTGCTGTGCTTGTATAACTGTGGACCCCACAACCAGCAAGTAGTATGAGAGTGTTTGATAATAGAGGAAAAAAAAAAAACACACACACAAAAAGAAGAGTGAGCCTACCCCCAAGTAAGTAAAAGTGAAATCCAAGTTGTCTTTTATTACCAGGACTGATGAGGCATGAAAAAGAAATAACACATTGTGAGATACAGATCTCATGCTTTGGTTTTCAGAGATGACAGATGAAAAATTTTTTACAGATACCAAACAAAAGCATTTAAGGAGGGTGGTTTGAAACACTTAACATGCTGACTAGGTTGCTAGTTACCCTCAACTCCCAAATAATGAGGAAATTTTAATATATGTTTTATATTATTTTAATTAAGTACTTTACAAAAAAAAACCAAAACACAACCAACCAACCAACAAAACAACAGCAACAAAAAAGTAACAAAAAACAAACTCACCAACTTCAAAATTGTCACAAAATCACATAGACATAGCAAAGATTTTTTTTTTTAATTATGCTTCTACAATATTACTAAAAATTACACATTTCAGAAGCACCCACCTTTTACTAGGCAACTTAATCCTGGTTTTAGGGCCCTTAAAGAGCCTTAATCACATGGATTTTCAATATCACTTAGAACCAACATGCACAGAGAAGTTGCTTCACTATGTTCCCAAGCCTCAGCTGCTCTGCAGTAATTGCCTTCACTTAGCAATAATTGTGATTTAGTCCACAGCAAATGCATGGCCTTTGGAGGCAATTCCACCCACAATTAGAACGACAAGAGGACTTCACACACAATGGAGGCAGCAACTGAGAATGACACTGGTACCCAATAATTTCTTTGCATAATTTGTTTGTATGTAGTAAGTGTAACTCTAAACTATATCCATTTCAAAAGTTCAAATAGGTGTCAGAATTTTTAAATCCAGCCAAATTCTTCATAGTATCGATACATATGTATTTTTAATTGCCTTTTGAAATGATTTTAAATTATATTTATTTATCACATAAATTTGTTTTATCCAAAACTTTTACTCAGTATGCAGGAAAAAAATACAAGTACCATGCAAAAGAGGTTGCATTTTTTTTCTAACATGGAAGATACATTCTCATACTGTTTAACATAGGCTGCTTAAATATGTAGAATTAAAACCAGTCAATGCATGTTTTGAAGTACAAATCTCCAAACTTTAAAACTTTCCAAAAAGTTATTACATTTAATTTGGCTAAATTTAATAAAAATTAGTCTCATTGTATAAGTTAGAGAAAGTAAGTTTAGATTGCACCAGAAAACAACCCAAATTTTTCTACTCTAAGTTACCAAGAATCCTTTTATTCCATATGACTTTCACCAGCTTTTTAGCTACAGAAACAAAACCAGGAGTATCGAAGGTTTTATGATGTTTAATTCTGGGATTAATGCTACAATATGTATGTTTTATTGTGAAAAATAATCCTAATGATGAAATGAGAGCCTCAAGAATCATCAAAAATACTGGGGAAAACAAAAAAAAATTGAACTAGATTGTCCTATTACAATACAGGAAATTTATAAATACTTTTTATCAGTTGATTTTCTAAGGTTCATTTTTCCAACCTATAATAACTATTTTGGTTAAGAAGATGTTTTATTTGTATTTTTTATGCATGCTAAGTATGTTGTGGGTTTTTGTCTTTATGCCACTTCCAGAGTGGCAGATCAGATTTAATGTCAGAGAAATCACATCAGTGAACAAAAGGAATTGAGTTATGGTGCAATTTTCTTTCTAATTCTACATTGGATCCTTGAATAATGATAGAAATTGTATTCCAGAAAGGCAAGTAATAATCAAGTACTCAGGGTAAAAACCTTAAAGCACCCATTTTCTTGTATGAGAAAAAGAGTTGGGAGTAGGGTTTGGAAATTTTTAGTGTTACTATCAGAGAGGGGAGCAAAAATGGAGCTTTGGATTCCATTTCCCACGTTGCTGCCCCAGTCAGTTTGAGATGTGGTTGGTGTTCTGCCTGAGCTGGGCTCCACATTCCTGCCCAGCCACGTGTGGAGTTTTCACACAGATTTAGAACTCAGCCTCACCCAAGTAAACAGGACGATTTTTGGATATCTGTTTCTCACATTTATTTATAGAAGGAGTTCTAAAGTCAAGTTATATCTTTAAATTTCCATTTGGATTCCACTAGGGGTGAGTTGCAGAAGCAGCTTTGTGAGGGGTGTCTTCCAATCTGCTGGTCGTGGTGGTGTCAGACTCAACCACAGAGCCCTTGCAGGCACCATCCTTGCCTGAGCCAAGCCTTTGCATCAGCCAAAATTAGATTAATTGCGTTTTCTGAAGAAAAGCAAGGGCTTTAAACACAGAGCACTTAACGAGTTCTGGTGGTGATGTGACAAGGAAGCTGGGATGAGCCCATGTGTGTTCCAGGACGTAGCTGGATGACAATAATTGATGTCCTGTCGTGGTTGTCAGCCATCTCTCAGCTGAAACATATGGCATCTGACTGAGCTCAGAGCCAGGCCATACGTCACTGTCAGTGTTGGGGTGTGTCTTTTCTCAGTGCAGGGGGTACCTGATGGGACACCAGCATCAAATTATGGTAGGCCTGGGAGCTCCTTCTCCTCATGATTAATGGCACTAATTGAAGTTAAAGTCTGTGCACACATCAAGGGCAGAACAGAACCTTCCCAATTTGTCTCTCTCTAAACAGCTGACACCCACTCTTCATGGAGAAGTTCCAGCCGGTGTAGGCTTATAAACGTTTAGAGTTCCTATTTTTTTTTTTTTCCATGGGATGCTAATAAATCCCATCATATCAATTTTGATAGGAGATATTTGTGCTCTACCCTTTTTTAAAAAAAATATTTATTTTTAAGGAAAAGCTCTGGGATCATACATGTTGTATTTTTCTAAGCATCTCTTTAAAAAACCCTCAATCTTTATTAATGTTAATAGGAGTGACATCTTATGTCCTAACTCATTATGTTGGAACTCAAAAGTTTGGATCAGAGTTATCAACATAGAGGGATGTAGTTTTCAATCCTGTTAGTAAGGACAGGTCAAGTTTTGCGTTCTGTTTTTGAGTGATTTACTGATTTTCTGGTTACTGATGAATAAAGTACAAGTCTCTATATTACTGCTTGGCTATGACCAGAAATAAGGGACAAATGAAGTAATTGTTCAGAGTTAATGATTGCTGAAGGGAAGTGAGCTCTTACAGCACAAAACTGATGGAGCTTATACTGCTCTGATTTATCCTACTTCAAAACAACTAACTAAAAATTATCTGTCATCTTAAAGGATACAATGAATAGCCAGTAATATCTGAGTAGTTTCAAATCCCTGCTTTTATACAGTGCATATCTTGTTTACAAACTTGCTTCTCTCAGCATAATGAAAATGATGTAACTAATAATGAAAGTGAAGGCCTTTCACAAAAATGTAGGTATGTTTTAAATTTAGAATTGTTTAAAATAGTACGTAGTTACTGTTATTAACATAAATTTGAAATAAAACTAAAACCTTTTGAGATAAAATATTAATTACTTCTCAACCACAAAAAATACAGATTTTTGATCTATTTTTTTTTGCTTACCCAAGGGAACCCCAGGTTAGTATGCAGCTTGTGTAGACTACAAATCTTAAGTCTTATAAAAGCATTCGAAAACTGGAGTTCTATGAAAAATATGGTTTGCAACCCATGTCAGAGAAAGACTTCTTCACTGTGAGCGTGACAGAGCACTGGCACAGGTTACCCAGTCTGTGGAATCTTCTACCCTGGAGATATTCAGAGGCCACCTGGACAGAGTCCTGGGAAACCAGCTCCAGAAAATCCTACTTGAGCTGAGGGCTTGGACAAGATCCCCTCTGGAGGTCCCTTCCAACCTCAGGCATTCTATGCTTCTGTGAGTTATTTTTATTCTTAAAATTTTTAACCTGTTAAAAGAAATGTTCCCCAGCTCCTTCTGTAGCAAGAAAATCTGTCTATCAAGAGGCCTATTACAAGCATTCTGCTTAAATTTTTATGTTTTTTTTAGAACAAAAGGCATTGTTGCTCTGATATTCACCATCAAAAGGTGTGGGGGTTTTTTGTGTTTTTGTGGGGGGTTTTTGTTTGTTTGTTTGTTTGTTTGGGTTTTTTTTTTTTTTTTTCTGTATTATTCCTATTCTGACACATTAGATCAAAATATTTAGAAACTGAAACTAACTTTTTTAGTGCTTCAAGCAGTGAAAAATCAAATTTCTCCAAGTATTTTATTTCTTCAGTACTGTTTTCAAGACTACCAGTTTTACTTGCAAGTCTTTGGAAAGAATACAATGTTCTTTCTACAAGAGTGATCCAAACACGGGGCACTATGTTAGTAGCAGTATCATTAGTAATGGCATTAGTACACTTCTCATGTTTAGTTTGCTAATGTGCCCTGCATAAACCTTTATTATGCTGATTAGAAATGAGAATTTTAAAATTCCAGGATATAAATGTCGGGTTTGGTTTCTGGGGTTTTTTGGGTTTTGGTTTTTTTTGCATGTTAGGAAGAGACTCAGACTGGTACTGCAAAGATCATCAGGTGAAAGAGGAAGTGGAGTTGAAGGAAATTTTGTGTGTGTTAGGAAATGTGTCCATCACAAGGACATCTGGATGCTTTGTCAGACAGTTAAGATAAAGCTACTATATATAAAAAGTTAAATTTTACTAGAAATATTTTTGTAATAAGATTTTACCTAGAACTTTACCTGAGGGGTTTTTTTTTCTTCAAAATTACTGGAAATTGGCTACTTGAATTTTTTTTTTACTTCCTCCTGTAGTGACAAGACTTTAAAAGAGCCTCAAAACAAAAATCTTTTGTATTGAGGGACCAGAATAGATGGACAATATTTAACCCTGAAGGAATATCAGTTAATGGAAGTGGGTAGGAACTGTCCAGTTGTCATTTACAGCCAAAAACAATATTAGGACATCGGGACTTGATAAAAAAAAAAAAAGGTGCCTTATTCAGAGTAGTCTGTACTTCTGTCTGTTAAAGGAATCTGTATCTGTCCACCTTTCTCTAAGACAATTAAGTGGCAGGGAAAATAATCACCATGCCTGCTGCTAAGT